>BPLT01000291.1:0-233446 GCA_019656295.1 Rhododendron mucronatum var. ripense
GGGGGGGGGTTGTGGTGGTGGGGGTGGTGGTGGCATCGTCGTGGGGGTGGTGGTGGGGGTGGTGGTGGGGGCGGGGTTGTGGTGGAGGTGGTGGTGGTAATTATAGTGGAGGTTGCGGCAATGAGGTAGTGGCAGCGGCGTGGTGGTTGAGGTCGTGGAGGGGGCGTGGTGATGGTGGCGGCGTGGTGGTGGTGGTGGGGTTGGGGCGTGGTGGTGGTGGTGGTGGGGTTGGGGCGTGGTGGTGGTGGAGTGGTGGTGGCGGAGGCGGTGGCGGTGGTGGAGTGGTGGTGGTTGCGCCGTTGTGGTGGTGGTGGTAGAGGTGGTGGTGGTGGTGGAGCGGTGGTGATGGTGTAGATGGTGGTTTAGAGCGGCATTGTGGCGGTGGTAGAGGTGGTGGTGGTGGAGGTGTGGTGGTGGTGGTGGAGCGGTGGTGGTGGTGGTGGTTGTTGCAGCGTTGTGGTGGTGGTGGTAGAGGTGGTGGTGGTGGAGCGGTGGTGGTGGAGTAGATGGTGGTTAGAGCGGCATTGTGGCGGTGGCAGTGGCGGTGGTGGTGGTGGAGTGGTGGTGGTTGCGGTGTTGGTGGTAGAGGTGGTGGTGGAGCGGTGGTGGTGGTGTAGATGGTGGTAAAGCGGCATTGTGGCAGCGGTGGAGGTGGTGGTGGTGATGGTAGAGCGGTGGTGGCTGTGGCGGCGGCGGTGGTGGTGGTGGTTGCGGCGTTGTGGTGGTGGTTGTAGAGGTGGTTGTGGTTAGGGTGTGGTGGTGGTGGAGCGGTGGTGATGGTGTAGATGGTGGTTAGAGCGGCACTGTGGTGGTGGCGGTGGCGGTGGCGGTGGCGGAGTGGTGGTGGTTGCGGCGTTGTGGTGTTGGTGGTAAAGGTGATGGTTAGGGTGTGGTGGTGGTGGAGCGGTGGTGGTGGTATAGATGGTGGTTAGAGCGGCATTGTGGTGGTGGCGGTGGCGGTGGTGGTGGTGGTTGCGGCGTTGTGGTGTTGGTGGTAGAGGTGATGGTTAGGGTGTGGTGGTGGTGGAGCGGTGGTGGTGGTGTAGATGGTGGTTAGAGCGGCATTGTGGCGGTGGTGGTGGTGGTGGAGCGGTGGTGGTGGTGGTGGCGGTGGTGGTGGTGGAGTGGTGGTGGTTGCGGCGTTGTGGTGGTGGTGGTAGAGGTGGTGGCGGTGGTGGTGGTGGTTATGGTTTGGTGGTGGCGGTAGTGGTGGTGGTGGTGGAGTGGTGGTGGTTGCGACGTTATGGTGTTGGTGGTAGAGGTGATGGTTAGGGTGTGGTGGTGGTGGAGCGGTGGTGGTGGTGTAGATGGTGGTTAGAGCGGCATTGTGGCGGTGGTGGAGGTGGTGGTGGAGCGGTGGTGGTGGTGGAGTGGTGGTGGTTGCGGCGTTGTGGTGGTGGTGGTAGAGGTGGTGGCGGTGGTGGTGGTGGTTATGGTTTGGGGGTGGTGGAGCGGTGGTGGTGGTGTAGATGGTGGTTAGAGCGGCATTGTGGTGGTGGCGGTGGCGGTGGTGGAGTGGTGGTGGTTATGGCGTTGTGTTTGTGGTGGTAGAGGTGGTGGTGGTTGTTAGGGTGTGGTGGTGGTGGAGCGGTGGTGGTGGTGTAGATGGTGGTTAGAGCGGCATTGTGGTGGTGGTGGAGGTGGTGGTGGCATCGTGGTGGAGGTGGTGGAATGGTGGTGGCGTGGTGGTGGTAATTGTGGTGGAGGTTGCGGCATTGTTGCGGTGGTGGTACATGGCGGCGGCGGCAGCGTAGTGGTTGAGGTGGTGGTGGGGGCGGCGTTTTAGTGATGGTGGTGGTAGGGGGCGGCGTTTTGGTGATGGTGGTGAGGGCGTGGTGGTGGTGGTGGTGGAGCGGTGGTGGTTGTGTTGTGGTGGTAGTGGTTGAGTGGTGATGGTTATGGTTGTGGTGGCAGTGTGGTGGTGGTAATTGCGGTGGAGGTTGCGGCATTGTGGTGGTGGCGGCGTGATGGTTGAGGTCGTCGTGGCCGTGGACGTGTTGGTGGTGTGGCGGTTGTGGTGGCGTGGTGGTGGTGGTGGTGGCAATGGTGGCGGCGTCGATGGCTGTAGTGGTGGTGGTTGTGTAAAGTTTAGTGAAGGGGCAATTTTGTCCTGTCAAAAAATGAAGTGGACCAGAGACTTTAAAAAAAGTAATGGGCTGGACTAGAAATATTTTGAAAATATGAGGTGGATTGGACATGTTACAAAATTCTATAATGGACTTTATAACAATTCTTTATTTTTTTTTTTGGACCATGATAGAAATGCATTGATAATAATAAAGTGAAAAGTACAACTGTGTTATCGCCATTATAATAATGAAAACCCATCAGCGACGAGCGAAGATCAAACTAGGGTCTAAGGAACAAAGCGCAACGTACTGTTCCGCAAAACACAAAGGACATAACGACTATGCTATCGTCAGAAAATAAAACGGCCAACAAGAGGCCTATGAACGCCGACGACAAGCGAAGGCCAACAAGAACCAAAAGAACGGAACGTAGTTTGGACAGTGTGTGTTATGTGCCTGCGTCTAAACAGAAATACAACAAATCAAAACGAATGACAACTAATTAAACTACTATAAACAAAACAAAAAGAAACCACATCCGCGAAACTGCCACCGCTACACTGTTATGTTGTATCATACTCTCTTCGTCCCTTTTTAAGTGTTCTGTTTCGTAACTCCAACTTATTAAGGAGATATCATCATTACACATTCCACATCAATTTTTATCTTCACTTTTTCTACTTGTCCTCTATGAAGACATCATCATTATTTTTTTACTCACTAATTTTTTAAAATGGAATCTACTTTTATGAGCAAAATGGAAAATAAATCAACTCTTACCCACTAACTTTACAAAATGGATATTTATTACAGTATAGTCCAAAATAGAATACGAATTTTAAAAAAGGAACGGAGGGAGTAAAATAATTAGGGCGACAACTATTTGTCATAGTTGCTATTGCGGTACAAGTACTCTTCAGAAATAAATAGGCTGAAGAAGACGTGCAGAATTCACCGCAGCTCCTCCTCGTCGCCGCTTTCCTCCCGGAATGACGCCTATCTCAACAGGTTCTCCGCCGAGTAACACATCGAAAGAAAACCCTAGGTTCAGAACAGATTGGAATTTTGGTAAAGTACGGAGTGTGGTTGGAAGTTCATTCATATTTTGTTTATCCTTCACCTCTATAACAAGAATCGCTTTTGGGGGAGATCTCGCTTGCCAAATTTGGACAATTTTAGCCCCCTATTGCTGGAGTGTTGTGCTTGCTCGGTTGTACAGGATGGTCATTTTACGTTTAGAACATAGTGGGCTACGTGGCGCCTGGTCATTTTACGTTTGGAACATAGTGGGCTACGTGGCGCTGAAGAGAAACCCTCAGGCTTTCTCAGCTCTCCCTTCGCCGTTCTCTCTCCCTCTCTCACCACGCTAACCCTCATATATATATATATATATATATATATATATACACATGTCCACAGATCAGGGCAGGCGACTCTGGAGCACCAGTGCAGTCCAAATTTCCGGCAGCCAACACAAATATGGCGCCAGTGAGTCACTCGCACTATATCAGTTGCACAAGTTTTGCATGTCTCTCACTGGTCTCAAATCGTCTCCCTCTCTCTCTCTCTCTCTCTCTTCGGTACTTTTTTTGCAAAGTTCATCCCAGAGCTGATTCTGTTCCAGATCTACACTTTTCTGTCTACATTTTTGGTAAGTTTTTGGACATGATTTCGGTTGTACAGAGGGAATGTTGTGTTTTGTTAAATTTTAGATATTCTGCGAAAGCGTGGAAAAAAAACTCGATCAAGTTAATTTCTTTTTCCAAATATTTAGTAATTTCAACATATTGGATAGTGGTTTCGGCTTTGATCGGTTCCCTTGGCCTGTACTGTTTTGGAATTTTTCGTTTTGCTTCTTCCCTTCTTTTGCTCTTTGTGGGCCGTTCAATTTTTTTAGCAGTTAAACGATTGGATTTCTTGAGCACCAGCTTTAATCTTTATGCTCTGAATAGAGTAGTGGGGTAAAGATTACTTTGTGTAACTTTATTTCCTTAAATTTGTTTAAGACTCGTAGATTGGTTGAACTTATTTCGCTGAATTTGTAAGTGCTTCTCCTTAGTCGGCTCTCTAATCGTATCAACAATCATCTTTATTTGTAAGTGCTTCGCTTTTGTTTGCTTAAAGATATGCTTCTAATTAATCCATTCGATTTCGTAGCTTTTTTTTTGTTCAAATCTCCAATGTATAGCAAACATATTTTTTCAAAACCCTAACTCCTCCAATGGATGGACATTAGACTCCAATATGTAGTGATGTGTTTAGATTTGCTGGACTTATATTTACTCTAATATGTGGTATAGAGCTCAATTCTTGGATTGGTATTTTGACTAGTAATTTGGTATTTTGTGATTGAAGAATGAGTAGATAATCAAATTAGCACATATTATGCAGCTTGTTAACAAGATAATTTACAGGATTGACAAGTCCTGAATCTATGTGGGGTGAAGCTTCTATATTTGATTAAAGCTAACATGTTTTAAACCGAAATTCGTACGTCTTAGTTGGTAAAAGAGGACATTATGGCATAGATATTAACAAAGCTACTTAGAACGCACTCTAGGATTTAGACTCTGTTGTTGGGTAGGGTCCATATGATTTCACTCCAGCTGCTAGAAAAAACAACATTAGATATGTAGAAATCAGAACTATTTTGCTTTAATTTCTTACCAACCGAATGGAAGTTTAGTTTTGGTTACACTTTCTTATTTCTCCGCCTTCCAGTCTAAAGTGGATCAAGCCTATCGGATTTTTGTAGTTTATCGAGTGATTTTGAAAGCAGAAGTTGAAGTGGAGCTCCGAAGTATTTTGGGTATGTTTTCTGTTCACTTTTCTAGGTTTCAAAAGAAAATTTATTAGATATTAGCCATGATCTTTATTAAGTGTTTTTTTTTTGGAATCCTGGTTATTATGAATCACTAGGCAGATTAAAAAGTTATTAGCTCCATTTGGACATAATCGCATTTTGTTGGGTTACTTAGTGGGAATGGTTGATGGTGTTGATTGTCCCTTATTAGTTCAATACATTCTCGCCGGTATCATTCCTATTGCAAGGCTGATTAGGAACTCCTGAGTTGTCGTCATGAGATCCATCCGTTGTTTGGTGTGACTGATTGTAAGCGTGTATTTCCTAATTCCTTCCTAGAATTTGGAGCAGGAGAGGCTTGCTTTTGACTTGTTTTACGAAATTTTTACTTGGTATATGTGTTTTGGTTGAATTTGAATTCTTATAATGTGATTGGTGACGGGGTTTTCCTTGCAAAAACACTCACACAACGTTTACTTCACCATTAAATGGTAATGAAAAGACGAAAATGCACTTGGGTATATGTATGGACTCCAAAAATTGATGCAGACACTCTAAAAAATAAAAGAAAGTGGCTTTGGAGTTATACTAATTTTGGAGTGCCTGCATCAATTTTTGGAATGTCAATATCATTTTCTTATTATAAATGATAATGCCAAAACTATTTAATTGGTGCCAAAACTCCGATATGAAAAGGCTTGTATCATGTCCAGTCTATAAGTCTTTTAGTTATGTATTGGAATTAATTTTGGTACCGACAAAAACCATTTAGACTTTATCACTACCCATTATATATATATTGATAGGGCTGTACAAAAAACTTGTATCCTATCCTTGAGCCTCCGTAGGCGATTGAATTTCTTCTAATAGGCAAAAACAGAACAACCTTTCTCTCTACACGATTATCAAAATCTTTACCGAGCAACACCAGAGTTCCAATGGTAATCAATTCCATCTCTCTGTCTATCTATCTGTACATACATACATACGTATTATTTATGTGCCATTGTAGGTTGTATAGATTGTGTGAATGTGCAGGAGAAGCTACCCCACAAGAACGCCAATACCAGAGGTCGTGTATCAATGGGGAGCACGACTATTGGTGCTCCTATATCGATTGGCACCAATACTGTAAATTGGCACGAGTACGAGATAGAGGAAGAGTTCATGACAAAAATAAAAGAGCAGAAGAAAGAAATGAAAGATGCGGCAACTGAGAATGAAGTGCTGAGGAAGAGAAACGAAGTAATTGCTGGGTTTGCATACAAATTTTTGCAGTTTTAATATGAATAATTAACTGGTTAGTCAAATTAAAATCAACTTGAAATTTTGATTAGACAAACAATAAAGTTAAACAATCTTGTTACGACACCGACCACCGGTGCAGCTCAATCCAATATATGTAGGTGTTCGATCCAATCTTTCATTCAGATGGTAGAACCTCAATAAAAAACACGGGTGGGGAGATTCGATTGTCAAAAGAGAACATCCATCGTTTTCAGATCTTTCTATACGTATATATATTGATCTGTTTGTATGTATGGTAGATCTGTGTGGATCTGATGGATTTTGTGGTTTTTTTTGGATACAGATCATCAATGATAGGGAGACTGGGAGATCAAGGGGATTAGGATCCGTGCCTTTCAAAGAAGAGTCGATGAATGACGCGATTGAGGGGATGAACAGACAGGATCTCGACAGCCGTAACATCACTGTCAACGAGGCCCAGTCCCGCTTAAGCGGCGGTGGAGGTGGATTCTGCAGCGGTGGAGGTGGCGGCGGTGGATGCCGTGACGGAGGCAGTTTATGGAGGCGGCGGTGGGGGTTACGGTAGCAGGAGTGGTGGAGGCGGTAGTGGTGGTTATGGAGGCGGTAGTGGTGGTTATGGAGCCGGTGGCAAGGATAGGGGTGGTACCGTGGTGGGCCTAGGTACTTGTCGAGGGCAGGTGTTGATGGTGGAAGCTAGAGGAGATAGGTTTTCTAGGGTTTCAGAACATGAGGTTGATCTTATCTGGTGTTTGCTGGTTCTTGTTTAGTTTTATGTTTGGTATTTGTTCTCTCGTCGTTTTAGGGTTATCTCGTTGGTTACTTTGTTAGTGAACCGCTGGTTCTTTGTGATGCGTGTGTGTGTGTATATATATATATATATATATATATATATATATATATATATATATACGGGACGGTTCAAAGGACACCTAAAAAAATACCTAAAATCCTTATCCGTTTTGGGTTATGTAATCGATATCATTCCTTTATCCCTTAGGACTTAGGTTTGTATCTTGTTTGGGAATGAGTATATTCCATGAATAATATCACGAATAATATCCTCCCCATCGTAGCTTAGGGTCTGAGCTGGTCCTTGAACCTTGTGACAGCTTCGTCTAAATAGCGAAGTTGGTGTACCTTGACTTTGTCGTAGGTAAGATTGCGTAGCTGGAGATAGGATTGCTTCCAACTCCCCAGGTTCATAATTCTTGCTGTGCTGACCTCATTTGGTTAAACGTACCATATATATATATATATATATATATATATATATATATATATATATATATTACTCCGTTTCCAGTGAGAGATCCCGAACAGGCTTACCGTGCGGGACTCCCTTTCCCGACTGAATTGCGACGATCCGAGTCGCTCAAAGTGATTAGAACCTAATTTTATGGGTACTAATGAGAAATCAGCAAAAAAAATGATAGGAAAGGGCTTGGTCCGAACAGTTTTTTATTGAACGGTTTAATAAAAACTGCTTGGATCAAGCCATTCTTGATATTTTTTTTGCTCATTCCTTGCGAGTACCCTTAAAATCAAGTTATAAACACATTGAGGCAGTTCAGATCGTCGCAATTTGATCGGAAAAGGAAAGTCCCACACGGACGTGCAGGATCCCTCACTGGAAATTTAGTCTCTCTCTCTCTCTCTCTCTCTCTCTATATATATATATATATACATATATATAGGGATCCGTCACTGGAAATTTACTCTCTCTCTCTCTCTCTATATATATATATATATATATATATATATATATACTGGGAAAAGTTTGACAAATTATTTAAGTTAACCCCCAATTAGAAGCTGCCCAGATAATCACGGCATGATAAAAAAATTAGTTAAGTTAATCCGTAGGTAGAAGCCGCCCAGGTATTCACTCCCTCTGATATAAAATTTTTAAGAGAATTTACAAATACCCATTATTGATTGATAGGGCTGTACAAAAAACTTGTATCCTATTCTTGAGCCTCAGTAGGCGATTGAATTTCTTCTAATTGGCAAAAACAGAACCACCTTTCTCTCTGCACGATTATCAAAATCTTTACCGAGCAACACCAGAGTTCCAATGGTAATCAATTCCATCTCTCTCTCTCTCTCTCTCTCTCTCTCTCTCTCTACATACATACATACATATGTATTATTTATGTGCCATTGCAGGTTGTATAGATTGTGTGAATGTGCAGGAGAAGCTACCCAACAAGAACGCGAATACCAGAGGTCGTGTGTCAACTGGGGACACGACTATAAAAGGTGGTGTACACTTTGGGAGCTCAAATATTCGTGCTTCTGTATCGATTGGCACCAATACTATAAATTGGCACGGGTACCAGGATGAAGCGGCAACTGAGAATGAAGTGCTGAGGAAGAGAAAAGAAGTAATTGCTTGGTTTGCATACAAATTTTTGCAGTTTTAATATGAATAATTAACTGGTTAGTCAAATTAAAATCAACTTGAAATTTTGATTACACGAACAATAAAGTTAAATGATCTTGTTACGGACACCGACCAACGGAGTACCAACGGTCACGCGGGACCCATTTGGGGTCTTGCATGATAATCCAAGCCTTTCAATGATTTCATAAAAAAAAAATGAGTGAGTCTACGAAAAATTAATTCAACCGAATATATTTATGTGTTCGATCCAATCTTTCATTCAGATAATAGAAACCAAATAAAAAACACGTAGGGAGATTCGATTGTCAAAGGAGAACATCCATCGTTTTTCAGATCTTTCTATACGTATATATATTGATCTGTTTATATGTATGGTAGATCTGTGTGGATCTGATCGATTTTGTGATTTTTTTTGGATACAGATCATCAATGATAGGGAGACTGGGAGATCGAGGGGATTAGGATCCGTGCCTTTCAATGAAGAGCCGATGAATGACGCGATCGAAGGGATGAACAGGCAGGATCTCGACGGCCGTAACATCACTGTCAACGATGCCCAGTCCCGCGTAAGCGGCGGTGGAGGTGGCGGCGGTGGACGCCGTGACGGAGGCGGTTATGGAGGCAGCGGTGGGGGTTACGGTAGCAGGAGTGGTGGAGGCAGGGGTGGTGGTTATGGAGGCGGTAGTGGTGGATATGGAGGCGGTGGCATGGATAGGGATGGTGGGTCCAGGTACTTGTCAAGGGCAGGTGGTGATGGTGAAAGCTAGAGGAGTTAGATTTTCTAGGGTTTCAGAATATGAGGTTGATCTTGGGAAATTATCTGGTGTTTGCTGGTTCTTGTTTAGTAATATGTTGGGTATTTGTTCTGTCGTCGTTTTAGGGTTATCTCGTTGGTTACTTTGTTAGTGTTACTGTCCTTTTTTTTGACTGCTGGTTCTCTGTGAGATGCGTCCGTGATGTTTTTGATTCTGGTAATGAGTAAAAAAGAAGATTCAATGAATGAACGAAAGTGAATTAATTGGGGCTTCAATTGTGCTGTGATGAATGGTTTTTGGTTCTTTGGTTTTTTTTTTTTAAATATTCCTTGATTGATGATTCCAGATGTTAGTATGTTACTTCTGCTTTGTTGTCCAGGCAGAAGTATTTTACCTATTTTTACCTATTTTACCTGTTTTTTTTTTTTTGGTTTGGTTGTGTAAAAAACGATGAAAATATTTTACATGTAAAACATTTTTAGTAATTGAATGAAAATGATTTACCCTTAAATTTTTTCGTAAGTTATTTTTCAAAATGAACCCACTACCTTCTACTACAATTCTCACTGCTCAATTCTTTGATCGTCAGTCCTGACCTACGTTCAATTCCAATATTTTCATATCTCTCTACTGTTTAAGATTCTCACACACCCCCCCCCCCCCCCCCCCCAACTATATTGATGATTTCTGAAAATATTTTTAAAGTGCTAACCAAACACCGAAAAAAAAAAGTTTGAAATTTGTTTTCTGAAAAATATTTTACATTGAAACAAACGGAGCCTTAAATCCTCTAAAAATGTGCTAATTTTGGGTTCCAAAATCTCTCTCTGTGCCACGATCTCCCATAAATTTTTTCTTCAATTATTAATCTCATTCCTCTTTTTATCTCTCTCTCCACTAGCTACCCGAAAAGCTTACCTCAAAACCTCTATTTGCATTCTAGAAAAGTAAGCCAACATGTGCCGACAAGGAATTCCGGCACACTCAAACATCTTACAACTACAACGGACATGGTTTGACGACTTATCAACCACAACCTCACGAACCCTCGAACCACTCCCCTTTATCCTATGAACGGCGTACACAACCCGATCATCGTCCTCATTTGTTGCAATCATCTTATAAGCAGTATTTTGAAAGAGCTCATCTTGAAACATGTAAAATATGTCAGTTGTATACAATTCACTCATTGTTAACTCCATGGGGTACATACTTTTCAAGTTTGGCCTCTCATTGACGTCTTTATGATCCTTATCCAACTCATTATGCCGTATATGTGCAAGTGCCCTCTCAAACCGAGTCACAAAGTCCATCAATGAATTTTCCTTAGACACGTATCTCTTGAAGAAGGAATGAGTAATTTCGGCTCTTTGACTACTAGTCATGTGGGCAGAAAAAATGTGTCTAACGTACGCGGGAACCCATCTCTCACGAATTTCGTATAAGTTTTGTAACCAATCATTCTCAGATAAATTAGCTTTGTTCACCACCTCTACCCATCCAGCCTCGAATTGTTCAGGGGTCTCGGAATTCCATATACAATTCTTGAACTCTGCATAATGTTCTTTGTATGCCAATGCACTTATTTTTTCAGAAAACTTATTCGTAATGTGCCACATGCAATACCTGTGAAGCGTATTCGGAAGAGCAATACTAATTGCTTTTGTCATTGCAAGATCCTGATCAGTTATGATCATTTTGGGAGGGCCTGCGGGCATTGCTTTTAACCATTCCTTCAAAAGCCACTCAAAAGTCTCGCTTGTTTCATCACATAAGAAGGCACACCCAAAAAGAGTAGTCTGTCTATGGTGATTAACCCCTAAAATAGGTGCGAAAATCATAGAATAACGGTTTGTGTTATACGTAGTATCAAACACCACGCCGTCCCCAAAATACTTGTACGACTTCCTAGCAGTTGCATCCGCCCAAAAACAATGTGTCATCCTATCCGCATCATCTTTCTCGATTGTAAAAGTAAAACCGTCGTTCTTTGCTTTTTCAGATTGAAAATACTCGTACAACATATTGGCGTCATGTCCGTCTACCGTCATCTTCTTATCCCTTTTATAATTATACAGATCTTGTTGTGAGCATCCAACATTTTCAATACCTCCCGATTCCAACTCAAATATAGTCATTTGTTGACAAGTTGGCACATTTGCTGCTGACAATTGTTCTATTAAAGCTTTTTTGGCAGCTGACACCTTACGATGGGATGGAAGCAAATGTGCCCTCCTTGGAGACGCAAGTGAGTGATTATGACCCTCAACAAATTGAGACACAACATACTTTTCACCCTTCCTCACAACAGCCAATTTTGCACGACAATTCTCTCTAGTTATCCCTCGACGCCGTATGTTTGGTTGAGTAATTTTTTGGACCCTCAACCCTTGTTTGTAACAACAAAACTCCTTCCTAACGATTACATTTACATCAATTGTACTCTTTCTGCTAGTATGTGATCGGGTACTAAAACCACCTTCTTTAGCATAACGGTTGTAAAATACTTGAGCTTTGTCTAAACTGTCAAACTCTTGGTTTATTTTCGGTATGAGGTCATTCTTAACTTGGGGAGTGTAAAGTCCTTGTGAAGAATTTGCAGATTCACACAGCATACTACAATCCAAAAGACAAAACAATAATAATTGATCAACTTCGTATAATTTTTGAACCCTAATTTTTTAATCCGATGAGAGAAGGAAAGGGGTAAACCTCGGTTGGCGAACGGTCGGTGGTGGCATAATGCTTTCTTCTTGTTGATCGGTCTCCATATCTGCTTTGTTGTATGGCAGCATAAGAAATACCATAGGAACATTAATGTTGCAGTATATAAAAGGCTCTATGTTGTAAGATATGCTAAATGGCATGCAGATTATTGAAAGAAATTCCTTAAAAGTTTAATTCTATCAATCAACATTAACTTGATTCCTAGAAAAAAGAACATAAATCAGAAGGAAAAAAAAAAACATGTGCGTAAGTATGGTCCACTACACTACCATCAATACAGAAAGGAAACAAAGTAATGAAGCTCCCCTGACCAAAAAAAAAAAACATTGTCTTATGTTCTCTCCTTGCCATAGCAACTACAATCTCTGCTGTCCGGTTAATTGTCAACAATGTTAGGGTACACCATTTCTTTGCAGATACATAAGAACAACAAGGACACGTGGGTGTACATGCAATTTTCAATATCAACAATAGAGTAATAAAAAATGAATCCGAAGCAGGGTTTCGAATCAATGTATCTGGATTCGTAACGACATCAGTGATACAGCCCTTACCATGTAATATCGGACAATACCATCAATACAGAAAGGAAACGAAGTAATGAAGCTCCCCTGACCAAAAAAAAAATTTGAGGGCAGTGGACCTAAAACTGTGGGGAGGTATCAGAAATGGTGTCTCGTTGTTTTGCAAAAACTAGCCATACTCGATTTGGTGCGGCGTCGTCGTCGTCATGTTGTACCGACGTTCAATTTGTTCTTCCTCCTTCAGAAAAATAACTTGATTCCCAGAAAAAAGAACATAAGTCAGAAGAAAAAAAAAAAAAAAAGAATTTCAAAAAAAATTCAGATTTTGGAAAAAAATAAGTAAGATTTTCGGATGTAAGGGGAAAGGGATGTTCTTCTTCTTGTAAAATAAAAAAAAAAAAGATTTTCGGAAAAAAAAAAAAAAACCCTAACAACATCCATATCAATCGAAATTAGGAAAGAGAGAGAGAGCAACAGAGCGAGAGAGAGAAGGAGATACCTGAGTTCGTTCTTCGTCGTGTCTCGTCGTTCGTCTTCGATCAGAACCAGATTTTTCGAAAATCCAAAAAAACCCAAAAAAACTCCATATCAGTCGAGATCTGGAAAGCAAAATCGAGAAACAGAGCGCAAGAGAGAGAGAGAAAGAAAGAGAGAAGGGGAGACCTGAGTTGGGTCGTCTTCGTCGTCTTCGATTCGTCTGCCTCGTGTTTCAATTCTTGGACCGACTTCTCTCTTCTTCTCTTCGTTTGAGAGCTTCTCTCTCCTCCTCGCCTGATAGCGCACAGTGGAAATGAGAAGGGGGTTTTGTTTCCCTGAGATTGGTTACTCCATCACAGCCGTTCAGCCTCTTAATGGTTGATTTAATCTCAGCCGTTCAATTCAGGTCCGCATTTTACCAAGGTGCGGTCGACCTTACTTGATGGGCACTGTATATATATATATATATATATATATATATATATATATATATATATATTACTCCGTTTCCAGTGAGAGATCCCGAACAGGCTTACCGTGCGGGACTCCCTTTCCCGACTGAATTGCGACGATCCGAGTCGCTCAAAGTGATTAGAACCTAATTTTATGGGTACTAATGAGAAATCAGCAAAAAAAATGATAGGAAAGGGCTTGGTCCGAACAGTTTTTTATTGAACGGTTTAATAAAAACTGCTTGGATCAAGCCATTCTTGATATTTTTTTTGCTCATTCCTTGCGAGTACCCTTAAAATCAAGTTATAAACACATTGAGCAGTTCAGATCGTCGCAATTTGATCGGAAAAGGAAAGTCCCACACGGACGTGCAGGATCCCTCACTGGAAATTTAGTCTCTCTCTCTCTCTCTCTCTCTCTATATATATATATATATACATATATATAGGGATCCGTCACTGGAAATTTACTCTCTCTCTCTCTCTCTCTATATATATATATATATATATATATATATACTGGGAAAAGTTTGACAAATTATTTAAGTTAACCCCCAATTAGAAGCTGCCCAGATAATCACGGCATGATAAAAAAATTAGTTAAGTTAATCCGTAGGTAGAAGCCGCCCAGGTATTCACTCCCTCTGATATAAAATTTTTAAGAGAATTTACAAATACCCATTATTGATTGATAGGGCTGTACAAAAAACTTGTATCCTATTCTTGAGCCTCAGTAGGCGATTGAATTTCTTCTAATTGGCAAAAACAGAACCACCTTTCTCTCTGCACGATTATCAAAATCTTTACCGAGCAACACCAGAGTTCCAATGGTAATCAATTCCATCTCTCTCTCTCTCTCTCTCTCTCTCTCTCTACATACATACATACATATGTATTATTTATGTGCCATTGCAGGTTGTATAGATTGTGTGAATGTGCAGGAGAAGCTACCCAACAAGAACGCGAATACCAGAGGTCGTGTGTCAACTGGGGACACGACTATAAAAGGTGGTGTACACTTTGGGAGCTCAAATATTCGTGCTTCTGTATCGATTGGCACCAATACTATAAATTGGCACGGGTACCAGGATGAAGCGGCAACTGAGAATGAAGTGCTGAGGAAGAGAAAAGAAGTAATTGCTTGGTTTGCATACAAATTTTTGCAGTTTTAATATGAATAATTAACTGGTTAGTCAAATTAAAATCAACTTGAAATTTTGATTACACGAACAATAAAGTTAAATGATCTTGTTACGGACACCGACCAACGGAGTACCAACGGTCACGCGGGACCCATTTGGGGTCTTGCATGATAATCCAAGCCTTTCAATGATTTCATAAAAAAAAAATGAGTGAGTCTACGAAAAATTAATTCAACCGAATATATTTATGTGTTCGATCCAATCTTTCATTCAGATAATAGAAACCAAATAAAAAACACGTAGGGAGATTTGATTGTCAAAGGAGAACATCCATCGTTTTTCAGATCTTTCTATACGTATATATATTGATCTGTTTATATGTATGGTAGATCTGTGTGGATCTGATCGATTTTGTGATTTTTTTTGGATACAGATCATCAATGATAGGGAGACTGGGAGATCGAGGGGATTAGGATCCGTGCCTTTCAATGAAGAGCCGATGAATGACGCGATCGAAGGGATGAACAGGCAGGATCTCGACGGCCGTAACATCACTGTCAACGATGCCCAGTCCCGCGTAAGCGGCGGTGGAGGTGGCGGCGGTGGACGCCGTGACGGAGGCGGTTATGGAGGCAGCGGTGGGGGTTACGGTAGCAGGAGTGGTGGAGGCAGGGGTGGTGGTTATGGAGGCGGTAGTGGTGGATATGGAGGCGGTGGCATGGATAGGGATGGTGGGTCCAGGTACTTGTCAAGGGCAGGTGGTGATGGTGAAAGCTAGAGGAGTTAGATTTTCTAGGGTTTCAGAATATGAGGTTGATCTTGGGAAATTATCTGGTGTTTGCTGGTTCTTGTTTAGTAATATGTTGGGTATTTGTTCTGTCGTCGTTTTAGGGTTATCTCGTTGGTTACTTTGTTAGTGTTACTGTCCTTTTTTTTGACTGCTGGTTCTCTGTGAGATGCGTCCGTGATGTTTTTGATTCTGGTAATGAGTAAAAAAGAAGATTCAATGAATGAACGAAAGTGAATTAATTGGGGCTTCAATTGTGCTGTGATGAATGGTTTTTGGTTCTTTGGTTTTTTTTTTTTTAAATATTCCTTGATTGATGATTCCAGATGTTAGTATGTTACTTCTGCTTTGTTGTCCAGGCAGAAGTATTTTACCTATTTTTACCTATTTTACCTGTTTTTTTTTTTTTGGTTTGGTTGTGTAAAAAACGATGAAAATATTTTACATGTAAAACATTTTTTAGTAATTGAATGAAAATGATTTACCCTTAAATTTTTTCGTAAGTTATTTTTCAAAATGAACCCACTACCTTCTACTACAATTCTCACTGCTCAATTCTTTGATCGTCAGTCCTGACCTACGTTCAATTCCAATATTTTCATATCTCTCTACTGTTTAAGATTCTCACACACCCCCCCCCCCCCCCCCCCCCAACTATATTGATGATTTCTGAAAATATTTTTAAAGTGCTAACCAAACACCGAAAAAAAAAATTTGAAATTTGTTTTCTGAAAAATATTTTACATTGAAACAAACGGAGCCTTAAATCCTCTAAAAATGTGCTAATTTTGGGTTCCAAAATCTCTCTCTGTGCCACGATCTCCCATAAATTTTTTCTTCAATTATTAATCTCATTCCTCTTTTTATCTCTCTCTCCACTAGCTACCCGAAAAGCTTACCTCAAAACCTCAACCAAACAAACTATTATATTTCCAAACCTTGAATTTCAAAATCTTGCTGTCCATAGTTCGGCTCATGCGTTTGCGAAATCCTGATTCCATCCCTTTTGGCGCAACCTCAAAAAGAAAAAAACCATATACCCAACCCAAATACCTTGATCTCTAGGCTTCGTCACAGTGCTGCTTATGCCACTTCGGTTAAAGGTATCACGACATCTACACCAAGTTGTTTCTACTCCAAATTTGAAACTTCGAGAACGGAATCATCAAAGGCTTAGACTACTTTGGCATTTCTTAGTGTTAGTCGATTCAAACAAGAATACATCGTCGAAAAGAATATCCGAGGATTTTGGCAGCGTCTGAATGTCACGAGACAAACACTATTTAGTTATAGAGTCTAGGAGGATGCCGACGACATTGACTTGCGCATTTTTCATTCTTTCAATTCTTTCAAATAAATTGCTGCAAGGACTCCACTGAGCTTTCATTTGCTTTTACTATCTAGCCGTGAACCATTGCACCACCAAAGAGAATTTCGAGAACAATAGCCAAACCTACTTGGGAACGTCCACCAGGTTCGTACAGAAGAAGACTTGCTAGGCTTATTCCTCAGTCAGTTGCAACGGAAACTCAAGTTGGTTCACCGTCAGTAGGAGATTCACCACCAACTATGCCACACGAGACACCTCTGTGATGTCAAGCGTTTATTTTCATCGATGTTGTTTGCATAATTTCCCTTTTTTGGTTTAATAAAGCTGTAATAGTGATCTGGTTTAATAAAGCTGGAATAGTGATTTGAAATTGTGGTATCCATGGTGCTTGGTCGATAAAGTTACCGACCAAGCACTTTGTGGCTGGTTTTGTTTTGTTGGCATGTTGCTAACAATTTTGTATCTTGTTTTATTTTGTTGGCATGTTCGTAACAATTTTGCATCTCGTTCTTATTGTGTTGTTTGGTTTTCTTTTAAAAAGTATCGAGTGGGTAGAGGCAGATAAGTTTAGTATTTTTGGCGAATAAAGTAGCAGAAGAGTAATCGTATCGAGACTCTCTCAATGCATTGCTTCTATGAATAACAAAAACTTAAATCAACAACCAATGGCCAAGAATTTGACAGATTCTATGAATAAGTTAAATAGACCGTCAACTACCTTCAAAAGAGAACCCCAAGGCCCAAGGGGTTGGCCTAGTGGCCATCGCAGATTTAGGAATTTGCTCCCTCCTCCAAAGTTTTCGGGTTTGAAACTTGTCAGTCTACACCTGACTAGACAGTGTAATTGGTCTCTCAAATTAAACTAGTCTGGACAATTATGTTTATAAATAAAAAAAAACTTTTTTAAAAGAGGGTCCACAATCGAAAATGGCGCAATTGGAGGGAATTTAAGAGCTAGGAATGCAGGGTTAATGAACCTGTGCATGGGAAACTTATCTCCTTTTTATACCTAGTTAAAAGAAACTGTCTAGGCACAATGACGATTATTGAACTAAACAAACAATTCCTAAGAATCGGGAAGATGGCCTAGGCAGCTAGGCAGGAAACAAACAGCAGAATTTTGGCGGACTTCAAAAGAAAATGTAATGGTAACTAGTAGAGATGCAAACGAACCAAGCTGTTAGCAGGTCATGACTCGGATTGTTTAGTAATTGAGCCGAGATCGAACTTGAGTTTTGGGCTCGTTTACTAAACAAGCCTAGCAGCTCGACACTCAAAAGCTTGACTCGGCTCACAAAAGCTCGGCTCGTTTGTAGAGGCTCAACTCGTTTAAAGAGGTTCATTAGCCAAGCTTGGCTTGTTAGGGGCTCACCTCGTAATTAGGGGTGTAAATCTAGCCTGGCTCACAAATGATTGGGCTCGGGCTGGCCTAGTCCAAGCCCATCAGGCTCCAAAAAGAATGGATCAGACCAGACCCGCCCAATGTTAAAAAATTAGGCCCAGCCCAGCCCACGACCCCTAAATATCCGGGCTAGGGGCTTAGGTTCGGGCCTATTTACGATTTTTTTTTTGAAGAACTTCCATTACTAATAATTTAAGCTTCTAGGTTGTATGTGTAACTCTATTGTGGTATCCCATTAAAGGGCTGCTATTTTTTACAGGGATTCGGAGATGCTGCCAAGCAACAGTCTGGACTGTCTATCTCGACAACGATGCGCTTGATAGGCACTTGACAGGGCCGGG
This sequence comes from Rhododendron mucronatum var. ripense, assembly GCA_019656295.1. Taxonomy (NCBI): domain Eukaryota; kingdom Viridiplantae; phylum Streptophyta; class Magnoliopsida; order Ericales; family Ericaceae; genus Rhododendron; species Rhododendron mucronatum. The sequence goes on from BPLT01000291.1 coordinate 18,483, forward strand.
TCCATCTTACAGTAGCTATTTAATTTGGAACGGGGGGAGTAATTTCAAATGTTCTGCGAGCATTCCATTAGCTAATGACTCTTTGCCTTATAATTTAAATACGTTTAATTTGAATACATCCACGTGACCTTTTGCATGGAATCCTGTGCGACTATATTGCTCTAAAGAGAGTGTTCGGGTGACGGCCCACCTACTAACTGAATACATCCACGTGACCTTTTGCATGGAATCCTGTGCGACTATATTGCTCTAAAGAGAGTGTTCGGGTGACGGCCCACCTACTAACTGAATACATCCACGTGACCTTTTGCATGGAATCCTGTGCGACTATATTGCTCTAAAGAGAGTGTTCGGGAGACGGCCCACCTACTAACTGATAGAGGATTTGGGGGGTAGATTTTACTTTTTTATTGGATTTTAATTAGGTTTGCACTTGAACCCGTAAGTGATTTGGGGGTTGGCATCTTGCCAATCTTGAATTAGCGCAAGATTGTTCTTAATTTTGTTTAGAGATATGATGTCGTAAATCCTTTTTTTTTTTTTGTGGGTAAGTGATGTAGTGAATCATTGTTCTTTTGCCTTTGTAACAATTTTAAAGATTAATATTTTTGCCGTTTAAAAAATGTTATTTGGTAGCAAAAAATTTTTTTTTGATTAATCTATAGAAGAGAACATTACATCAAGTATCAATTACAAAATACAAAATACGAGATATTACATCAATTGTGTAAAAGTCCACGAGATAACAAAGCCAACAACTCAACAACTATAAACACAACTACAAGTCCCTTAGGGAGAGAAATAATATTGACGAAAAAATACCCACACGCAGATGGGAAGACTAGAACTTTTGACCTCATAGTGAGATGCACGAGATGCGATAAGTTCTATCAAATGAGCCAGAAATGCTTCTTCAGGTTATACGATTCAAAATTGAATATTGGTGAGCATTTTTGAGCCATATGGTAGTGATTAGCGCGTAGTGACTTCCAATGTCATAGCTTTTCTCAGATATGAAACAAAAGACATTTTATGACCTGGAACATCACTATTTATAATAGCGTTTACTAAATGCGATAATATTATTCAACCACCGTTACATTAATAGTGATGTAAAAAGGAATAAAAAAAAAAAAAGGAATTGGCGTAAAACTATTAAATATAATGGTAGTTAAATAATGTTAAAACTTCTTTATGGCCTATCGAAGTCAAACTGGCAAAAATTTGTAAATTGTCTTAATATTTTTATATAATGGCGTGAATATCTGAGCGGCACTTTAGGGGTTAAATTAACAGAATGTCTACCCACACAACAATCATGCACAGATTCCAGCAGCGCGGCACACGGAAAAATAATAGGTAATCTCTCTCTGTGTGTGAACGTACAGAACAAGCTGAGGTTGCTCCCCTTGTGTAGTAATGCTCTTCACATTCGTTGTATTGAAATAAAGTATTGTAAAATTCCAGTTGTCCCCTTTGTTGACGGGTCCTTTTCACACCTGCGTTTTGAAAACGTAACTTTTGAATTTGATAAGATTGTTTAATTAAGACGTGTTGACAAATAAGTTAATTAAGTTAATTAGTTACCGAAAAAAATAAAAAAAAAAGTTAATTAAGTTAATCCTCAGCCACATGCAAGATTTTCATTTCATGAAAGAGTGTAGCTAGACGGTCAAGATTTTCATTTCACGAAAGAGTGTAGCTAGACGGTCAAGATTTTCATTTCACGAAAGAGCGTAGCTAGACGGTTCCTCCGCCATTCAATGTTTAAGTCTTTTAAGTCTTGTCATTTGTGTCGTCATAGCTATTTGACTAGCATAGAGCCTGTTGACGGCAAGTCATTGCCAATCTTATCATATCAAAAACCGGAGTAATAGAGCCATGTTTCAAAAAAGGGAAAATTTCACTGACCTCCCCTGAGGTTTCTGACAAATGCAGAAACCTCCCCTGAGGTTTCTGAAATGCCAGAGACCTCCCCTGCTTTTGCTGACAATGTTAGGATTCCCCCTTCCGTCAATTTTTTTGGCAAACAGAGTTAGACTCAACAATGAAATGCCAAAATAACCCTTGAGTTAGATTGTATTTACACCCAGGCAAGCCAAGTACCAGCAACTAATTACATCCTCTCAATCTTTTTTCTTTTCTTTTTTTGATAAGTCTCTCAATTCTTAGACCATATTCCACTAATAAGCACTAAAAGTACTTTTAGGACTTTTTTTTTCTTATTTGAATTTTTTTCTCGTTTGTAAGTTTTCCACAAAATTTTCTTGACTTTTTTAACGAGACAAATCGAAGAAGTAGATTTTTTTACCTTTACCCAAATATTTTGGGAAATAACCACTTTTAAGTAAAAAAAAAAGTTAGCGGTTATTTTTTCAAAATATTTGGGCAAAAGTTAAAAAAAAAATTTACTTTTCTGATTGTCTCGATAATTCACAAAAGTTTGGCATAAAATGAACAATCGTGATTTTTTTTTGAATAAGGACGAAAAAGTTCTAAAAAAATTCTTAGCGGAATGAGGTCTCACGGTACTAGACACACTACTCACATCACTCTCTATGATTAGCTTGTTTGGAAAAAAAAAAAATTAGAATCTGAACACATGTTCATTAGCAATTGGAGGATATAGAAATAAATATAAATATAAGAGGGATATAAACCATATTATTTAAGGAAAAAAAAAAAAACGTCTCCTATGGTGGGTTTAATATGATATCAGGTGCATTTCACGTGGTCGTGTCCACACAGTGTCCGAGCAGCTCATTCAGGCCGTCCAAAAGTATGTTGGACGATCCAAATTGAAACCCTCTCTCTCTCCTCACCCCACCACCCTCTTTCCACTTTCTCTCTCCAAATTTGAGTCGTCCAAAATCGAAATGGATAGCCTGGATGAGACGAGCAGGCATCACGTGGTACCCACCCGGCACCCAAAAATTTTGGAAGGCGAAGAAATAGCTCAGTTGTAGTAGTGAGGGTGAGGTAGGTCATGGGACACTAAATTCATCAATCACTTTTATTTTTTCTTCCTAGGAGGGGTTTGAATTGTAGATCAAGTAGAGTGAAAGAACTAGCTGAAGAGAGAGGCGATGCTTAATTTTAAATTTAAAATTTACAAACAAATGTAGTGTATGCATGTACGTATACAGATGTGTGTAAAATTTGAAGAGGTAGAGGAAAGATCCATTCATGGCATGTAGGATTGTTTGGTTAATCTATTATCTTTTTCTAGGAATAAGGTTAAATGACGTGTAATAAATATGATAGCACTTGAGGGTGTATTTGTCATTTTATTGCAAGACTTAACACCGTTAGGGCAGTATATTAACAGAAGGGGGAATTCTAACATTGTCAGCAAAAGTAGGGGAGGTCTCTGGCATTTCAGAAACCTCAAGGGAGGTTTCTGCATTTGTCAGAAACCTCAGGGGAGGTCAGTGAAATTTGCCCTTCAAAAAATTGTGCCGGACCCATATTTGCCTGATTTTTCCAATTGGATCCCTCAGTGGGAGAGGCTGTAGTGTAATGGTGAGGGGCATTCTCGTCTTTTCGCATGTTTTGTGGTGGGGACACGGTACTATTTGGTTATTTACCAAATTACTAATTTGGGTTTTCTGACTTTTCTACATTTCCGGTTGTGTCCCCAAAAAAGGTACTCTATTTTGTCTTTTTTCATTTGGTATTCCAGATTTTGTTCAGGGATATTTTCGTCTCTCCACCTTTGTGGCCCTGACAGCTTCACGCGTCTTCTGCATCGTCTCTCTCTCTCTCTCTCTCTCTCTCTCTCTCTCTCTCTTTGTTTGTGTCTGTCTCGATCTCAACCGGCTTCGCTCTCCACCTCTCTCTCTCTCTCTCTCCCTCTTTCAATCGATCTCCGGGCGAGGCCACTGGATGTTCACCGATTTCCCTATTCATCAGCCTCCCTTCTTCCTCCCTGCGGTCTTCACCATCGGCCCGCGAGTCGACAGCGACGAGGCCCTGCTCAAGTTTGCCAAGCTTATCTCTCCCCGTGACAAGCAGTCGAACCACGTCGTCGAGCTCGTCCAGGGCGTCATCGAGGGCGAGACCCGCGTCCTCGCTGGGTCGATGACCATGGTGGAGATCTTCAAGGGGACTAAGGAGTTTAAGAAGGAGGTTTTCGATAAGGTGCAATTGGAGTTGGATCAGTTTGGGCTTCATATTTACAATGCCAATGTTAAGCAGTTGGTTGATGTGCCAGGGCATGAGTACTTCTCTTACCTTGGGCAGAAGATTCAGATGGAGGCTGCTAATCAAGCCAGGGTATAATGCTGAACTTTTTAATTTTAATCATTCTAAATCTTAGTGGCGAGTTCTTGCTATTCTTGGGAAAACCCTTACCCTTGAATTGTGTCCATGTAACGTAAGTCCAATATTCTTGATTTGCAAGCTTTCTTTATGTTGTTAATTATCATAATATATGATGATTGCATAATGATTTATGGGGCAACATGAGGAGACCTTACTGCTCGGCCATACATCATGTAACAAATATATGGTGTGCGATTGTGATTTGCAGTTTTATTCAAATTAGGGCGAATATGACTTAGGATAGCGAGTTCCCATGTCTTCTCCGTTTCCAATTGTTGGTTCTTTTGGGGCGTCCCAAATTCGAATGAATAGGTAATGCATATTTGGGGATCATAAATAACTGGGAACAAATTTTTCTATTTTTTTTTACACCATTCAGAAAATCTCAAGTAGAATTTTATTTGGTCTTTACCTCTTTATTTTAAGAATGAATTCCGTTGATAGAATAGAGCTATCAGTCCTGGTCGTATGAAACTGTCATGCATCCTGGCTCCTAAGACTCTTTCATAGAATTTCAACAATTTATCCCGCTCCTCAAAAGTCCACAGGAACAGAGTTGATGCTGCCACATCCATAGCATGAGTAGTTAAAGCAAGTACAAAAAGAGGGCTTGATGATTAAAAAAGGGAAACTATAAGAAAACGGGTAGGTAGGGACGGGGTGTCGTTGTGTGAAGATTGAGGAATCACGTATCAAAGGTCGTTGGATACTTTGTTTACTTTGGTGGTCCAATTGCTATACTGAAAAATGAAAATCCTCTGGCTTGAAATTCAGGGAACTCGGAAGGGAACTATCCAATAATTGATCCCACTTAAACTCATGATGTAACCAAAAACACAGAAAATTAAAATATCCTTGACAAACAATAATATGGCATAACCCGTCTGTAGAAATTACATTCTCTGTGTATTTTTGTGTGTGAGCGCGCGCGCTCGTGCACAAGAGCTGCTACCTGCACATGGGTGGGTCAGTTGGTGCAATTATATTCAATTACTCCCGTTTTTCCATAATACATATATTGGGATTATTTTCCCATCACCGGTCCACCAAGTTATAAAGGGATTCAGTATGCGTTCATCATGCGAAGAGTTTCTTCAGTCTAAGATGATATTTTTATTTTTTGTATGTATTGATTATTCCATGGCTTGTATAGTTGTAAAGGATAAGGCAAAGTACAAGTGTGTTATCCATGCATGTTCACTGAAAAAAGATCTTGAACTTTTCTTTCTCTCATGGAGATCAAACCGTCATTGGTGATAGAGGCATTAACCTGAGTGGTAGGCAAAAGCAACGTGTGCAACTTGCCAGGGCACTTTATCAAGATGCAGACATTTATTTACTTGACGATCCCTTTAGTGCTATTGAAGTGTTGATGCACACACTGGGTCCGAATTATTCAAGGTTAGGATTTTACTTCTTGTGTCATCCACTTAGCAGTTGAATGAATGGAGTTTGGCTAAACTTTTTACATGGAACTGCAGGAATTCCTAATGACAACGCTAGCCACGAAGACTGTGATTTTCGCAACCCACGAAGTTGAATTTTTTCCTGCTGCTGATATGATGTTGGTATGGATTCATCTTTTGGTCTATTCTACATATGGTATGTTGTAGAAGATTTATGGCGATATGGACTTCTTTTGACATGTAAAGTCTTATCATAGCAAGGTTGCCTTTTTCTATAAAAAAAGTTTCTACATACAAGTTATTTTGAAGGGAATTTTCTACGTTGATTATTTAAGTTATTGATTTGAAGGTGCAAATTTGAATTCCTTTTATTGGTCTTTGCCCTATTCTGTGTTTGGTAAATTTTTATTCAGGGACATTTATGTCAGTTTAGTCTTCTGCCTTATTACTTGTTGGATGGGACATGTTAGTTGTAAATTGTTGTATCTATTATTAACTCGAGGATTTCACATGCACACACACGCACATGAAGGAGGAAAAATATCTGCATAGCTTCTAGAAATGCTTAACGAGGCATTATTGGTCTTTGAAATCATAGCAAACCAAAATGTAAGAGGAATTTACCTCCCAAAATGTGAAGGAAAGGCTGGAAAGGTAGCACCAAAATGCAGGGCAATGGTTATGGTCTTATGGGACCATATAAATTTTGAACCACTTTAGTCTTAAGCCCAATGCGGCCGCCTACAGCACTGAACCATGAAACTCTCAAATTTCTGTCCTTTTTTTGGCATGAGGAGTTTTTGAGAGTGAGTACTGAGGACATGCATTGAAACTTTTATGTAAATTCTCTCTAAATATGCATTTTTGATTTTGCAGGTTTTAAAGGAATGCCTTATTGTTCAGGCTGGGAAATACAATGAAGTTTTGCAAGTAGGAACTAATTTCAAAGCATGCTTTGTTTGGATTGGAATTTGAAATTTTTTTTTAAAAAATAGTAGGGGTAATGAGTGGAGAGAGATAGAGAGAGGAATGTTGAAAGTAGAGGGAATCTAAGAGAAATCTAGGGGAATTTTTCAAAAAATTCTTTTTAAGTTCCAAAGATAACAAGGCAGCTCACCATGAAGTGATTGAATCAATGGATATTCCCAACAACTCATCTGAAGATTCCGGTGGAAGCAATCCTCGTGATGCATCCATTGTATTTAGTAAAAGATGTGATTCCATTGGAAACAATATTGTCAGTTTGGTGAAGGAAGTGAAAGAGGGCTTATCAGCTCATAAACTAGCTGCAATCAAAACACCATGACTACCTTCTGTTCTTCTTGCCGATGCTTATCCTCTATAATTTGCATATGTTTGCACACAAGAAATGTCATTCAATCAAGTTCTCTCCTAATTCACATTGACTAAGTCATATATGTTAGTTTATTTGATAAATAACTTAATGAAAACTACATCGTAGGGAGGTCTTTATTCAACATTTTTAGCTTTCTTCCATGATCAGCCCATTAACAAAATTGTTTTCCACATGAATGATTTCATGTGGAAAGTTCCCAAATAAAATGGCCGTCTTAAGCCTATTGATATGGACGTTTTGCAGAATACCTTGAACTTACAAGACTCTAATTTGGTCTTTGTTGCTGTTGGGAATTCAGATGATTTTTGCCTTTTGGTGCTTGGTGCAAATAGGTCAGAAAAAATGTAAGATTATTTTTAGTATGTAACTACTGAAGACTATTAGTCTAGGTCTGAATTCTAAGAAACAGTCCCATGTATGTAAAACTAGAATAGATTTGTTGAATAACCAGTGAACTTGTTTTGGAAACTAATCTCCAATCTCCAATAAATCCCTTGGAGCTTTTTGCCATATCCCTTCTAAAACATGAATTTTACTTGATCTAGATCCATAACTAATATAGTCCAAGGCTATCTAATGCAATTGGCCAAGTTGTCATAGCTCTTAATGCATTGTTATCATATTTAACTCATTGTTACTACAAAGTGCTATTATTGAGTTGCCTAATATTTTATGGTTGATTGTTTACAAATTCCATCTCTTTTTTTCCCAGCTTTCGTTATTGCTGCTATCATTTATGATATGAAGTATATTTTTATAACTATTGCTTACTACGTTCATTAGTCTCGATATAGTACAAGGTTCATTGTTCTGCATATGGTTGCAGTTCGCAAAGATTAAAAACTGATCTATGGTTGAACAAGATAACTACTTAACACCCCCACCTCCCTTCATATCATGCGACTCAAACAACCCAAGATCAAACTATAAAGGATAAACAAATATCATTATTAGGCTATGCCCGATCCAAGATTAAACTATAAAGGCTAAACAAATATCATTATTAGGCCAGCGGGCATAGCCCAGCGTGCAAAGCACGTTGTTACACACCTAGTCAAGAAGAAGCACTAGTTTGAGATACCCAAAATACATTGCACCCATTCTCATTAGATTGGCCCCATCACTTCGTCTACATGCATGGCCTTGAGGGAGCAAATTTGGATGGCCTTTAGGGACAAAAAATTTTGTTTGGAAAATAAAACTATTAGGGAATAGTTCTAGATTTGGTTGCTAATTCTCCCCCGCAACTAAACCGTTATGTCGTCCCTCCTAAAATTCTTTTTTGACTTTTCTACACCACATTTTAAGGACAAACCGCTCGACCATGGTTTTGTTTTTGACTTTTCTACACCGCCAATTCCTGCACTATCGTGGCAGCCTTGATCACGACAATAGTGTTTGACGCCACCATCACCGTCCCAGGCAGTTCCAACGGCGACAATGGTCTCCCAATAAGATTGCGAGATAGAGCCTTTACCTTGTTCGACGTATTTGGCGCGCTCTCCCTATTCTCCTCATCTGCTTCCTTGTTGATGTTCTTGTCAATCCTCATGTCTCGCCATGGGGAACAAGATTTTTTGTATTCCTTACCCAGGAGATTGATTATTTCCTGCACCCACCATGCCTCTTTACCATCAGCGCTCATGGCTTTTCGATTACTGGTTTCTTCGTTTTTTGGCTTTTCTTGGTTTTTTTTGGTTTTCTTCTTGTCTATTCTCCTGGCTCTCGGCTTTTGACTCCCCTAACCGTTTCTCTCTTCTGGCTTCTCTTGGCTTGGCTTGGCTATTCTTGGTTTCTTTTTCTCTCTTGACTTCTTTTGGCTTCACTTGGCTGTTCTTGGTTTCTTTCTCTCTCTTGACTTCTTTTGGCTTGGCTTGGCTTTTCTTGATTTCTCTGGGGACCAAAACAAAAAAAAAAAAGAATGTGCTGCATAAGGCCTCATACTCGTCGGGACATAAACTTCATCGATAATAAAAATAGAACAAGAAACATACATGAGAGGGAGATGACTAGAACTATAAAAATAATCCAACAAAATAAGGCTACCCAAATGGGATGGCAAAAACAACTTATCGCCCACTTGATGAAAGAGTGCCCCTTAATAAGCAAATCATGTGCTACTGACGGCCACTGAAATGGAACAATAGAATGGGAGCCCAATATGGCATGGGGAGGAGTGCATGATCCGCTGCTAGCTTGTTAGACGTGAGTCCGAGTGTACATTGAGTGAGCCAATCCGCAAGAACACTCCTACGCTCACGAAATTAGAGGGTTTTTTCCTTGCCAAATCAAACATAGCAACAAAATTTTAAAGTTTGACGCAAAATTAAAAACTGTAATTTTTTTTTTTCAAATAATGACAAAACTAACAAATCCCAAAAAAAACTACGTGAAACAAGCACTATGTTTGGCAACCTCTTTTTTACTTGCTTTTCATGTTCTCATTTTCATGTTTTGAGTGTTTGGCACCCTCATCCTAGAACTCATTATCAGAAAATGAGTTTTTGGCTTTTGGGTTAAGAGAAGTGAAGTAAGAAATAGGGCAAGAGGAGCTTTTTGACTTTTTTTTTTTATAATTTTGATTAACAAAAAGACTTACAGAATGTATTCTGTACAAATCTTTTAAAACACTAATCATGTCACAAAATACGTTCTCCACATATCTTTCAAACACTCTATAATACTCAAAACACATTCTGATTAAAATTTAAAAAGCTAAAAAGCCAATAATCAAAACGTACTTTAAGCATTTTCTGAACAGCAGGTAAGTCTCTCATCTCATATATTAGAGGGGAAGACTTCATAACGTACTTTGTCATTTTAATTTCTTCGTGATTCTATTCTACCAGGCTTTTTTAATTTGATCTTCATTTCCACAATTCAAAATGAAACGTATCTACATGTTTTTTGGTTTATCTTTTTTGTTTTTGGGTGACTTTTTTTTAATTTGAAATTAATTAAAACTCTGGTTTTGGGTGGAGCCTTCAACCCAAATACTATGATCCTAAAAACACGAAATGTAGAGGACGATATGTTTTTCTGTTGTTCCCCCCATGTTTTAAGTTGCTTCCTTTCAAAAAAAATTCAATATTTTGTGTATTTTTTTTAGGGAATGAAATAAGAATTGGAATTCATTGACCGGTTAAGATGTGATCTAGAGCTAATGTAGCTGTAATGAACTCTGATTATAACTCTAACAATCAACTACTGACATTTTTTTTGGACCTCAAACAATTAGGAGTTGATTGCAACATCTTATGTCAATTAGGTATTTATCTAGTTAACTTTGTCTTTTCTTTTAATTTTCATTGCTGTGTATGAATCTGCATTAGTTATGCAAATGTTGGGTTTCTTTCTGTAAGAGTTGAAAAGCGGTGAAACTATGACACGGACAAGTTTCAATATCCAATGTAAGGTCTCTAATTTCCCCAGGTTTATCCCAACGTCTTTTGACTAGGAAACAGCCTTCAGGTAAAGAGCGAGTGGGGCGGGGAATGGACTTGCCACTCCAAGAAATTTGGGATCTCCCAATGATTTTTTTAGTAACAGTTGAAAAAACCGTCGGTATAGATGGTGTATAGCAACGGTTTGCAAAGCGTTATTAGAAACAGGACTCTAGCATTGGTTTTCATGCAACCGTTACTAGATTACAAGACTATAGCGACGGTTTTCCATAACCGTTACTAAAAACCGGACTATAGCAACGGTTTCCAATAACCGTTACTATAAACCGGACGATCGAGACCATTGATTTTGTTTTCCTTGTTGATTAAATCATTCTCATAAAATTTGGCTTTATCGAGTTTAGAAAACTTCTTTATTGAGACAAAATTTCATTAGTAAAATAAATTTTTCTGTCCAATCAAGTATGTAACAATACCGGATTAATTTCATTTTTCGTATGAAGGATGTACTCTTTACTATGTAAAAATAGACGGTTCCAATCGGGAAAAAAAAGTAGGTGTTTGTATAGTATAAACCGAATTTAAAAATTTAGATTAAGAATAAATCGATAAAACTATAATGACATAAGCTAGTCCAGCCGGTTTGCATAGTATAAATATTATTAGGCCCTTGATATTATTCAAATGCTGGGCTAGGCTAGTCGGTTTGCACTCGCGCGCGCATACGCGAGGTCCTGGGTTCGATTCCCAGGAGGAGCAAAATCGTTGTGTTGCATTCCTGCGCCACGCTGGCGCCGGGTGGAGGCCATGTCAGCGCCACGTGGCTGCCATGTCATATTTTACCCCAGATTTAAAAAAAAAAAAAAAAAAAAACTTGCCTTCACCAACGGTTACAACCGTTGCTAAAGAAACCGTTACTAAAAAAAAAGCCTTTACCAACGCTTACAACCGTTGCTAAAGAAATCGTTACTACAAAAAAATCTGTACCAACGCTCGGCAAAACCGTTGCTATACATCTACACCAACGGATATCTCGCAACGGTTTGGCCGTTGGTATTGCTTTTAGCAACGTTTTTTGTGTTTTTTAGTAACGCTTTTGACCGTTGTTAGATCTCAATTTTCTTGTAGTGTGCCAAAGTTTGTAGTGATCAATTCACTCTCAAACGAAAACTACTTGCGCCCGGGTGGGACAAATGTCTACATGAAATTCGAGGCAATGGACGTTGTAAAATGGGGTGTGAAGCACGAAGTTCAGAAGGCAAAAACTGGAGGTGGACTGATCCACATAAGATGTTGTGACACCAGCAAATACTGGACTTGGGGTCGGACTAAAGATTCAGTTCAATTTATCACAGCACAAGCTGACCAACCTGGGGAAGACACAACTACAAGAGCTTGTACATTGATAAAGCCCTCCCATAACACCAAGGACGGTGTAAATGTCGTCAATTTAGAAGTTATGTACGTAGGGGAATGGTGGCCCATAGGTGGAAACAAGGGGGGATATTTCGTATCTGGAGATGAGACTTCATCATATCAAATTGGGAATCGCTGCCAGCCAATCAGCCGCAGGAACCATCCATCAGTGACAAAAATATGGATACCGAATGTACTGGTGCAACACTTGGGAGTGAGGAAATGGACTTGCCAAAGTTTGTGTTGTTCAATTCACTTTTGAACAAAAACTATTTGTGCCCGGATGGGATAAACAGCTACATCAAATTCGGGGCAGTGGATGTCATAAGCTGGGGTGTGAAACACGAAGTTCAGAAGGCAAAGTCTGGAGGTGGACTAGTCCACATAAGATGTTGTGACACCGGCAAATACTAGAGTTGGAGCCTGACTAATTACTCAAAAAGCTTTATCGTTTCACAGGCTAACCAACCAAGGGAAGACACAACTACAAGAGCTTGTATGTTGATCAAGCCCTCCCAATACACCAAGGATGGTGTTAGTGTTGTCAATTTCCAGGTTATGTACGAGGGGACATGGTGGTCCATAGGTGGAAATGATGAGGGATATTTAGTAACTGGAGGCAAGGACTTCAACATATCAGATTGGGAATTGCTACCACCCATTGGGAACGAGGAAATGGACTTGCCAAAGTTTGTAATGTTCAATTCACTCTCAAACGGAAACTACTTGCGCCCGGGTGGGATAAATAGCTATATGAAATTTGAGGTAGTGGATGTTGTAAAATGGGGTGTGAAGCACAAAGTTCAAAAGGCTAAGTATGGAGGTGGACTGGTCCACATAAGATGCTGTGACACCAGTAAATACTGGAGCTGGGGTCTGACTACAGACTCAGTTAACTTTATTACAGCACAGGCTGACCAACCAGGGGAAGACACAACTACAAGAGCTTGTACGCTGATCAAGCCCTCCCATAACACCAAGGACGGCGTTAAGGTCATCAATTTACAAGTTATGTACCAGGGGAAATGGTTGTCCGTAGGTAGAAACGATGGGGGATATTTAGTAGCTGGAGACGAGGACTTCGATCATCGTATCAAATTGGGAAATATTACCACCCAATCAGCTGCGGGGACTTGGTGACAAAAATATTAATTCTGGAGGTACCGGTGTATCAATTGGGAGTGAATGAGTTCATATGGTAAGTGGCCGGGTAATGTTTCCAAAGTAAATTGGTAGCTTTGAATCTTACCTTTATTACTACTATTTTTTAAAACTACAATCATAGTTAAAATAATGCAGGCTCCACGAGATCGTATCGACCACTAAAAAAACAGATAATGTTCACCCATTTTTAAACAGGGGTGAACAAAATCAAACTCCATAAAAATCCGTGTTCATCTCATGTTGTAGAAAGTGTTTAGCACAAAAACGTTCCTTGAGGGGAGCAGTACTTGTTGCGTCCAATGTAAGGACTGCGTATCCTTATCAAACTTTGTAACCATGAAAGCAAAAGTGTTGTGACCTTAAGGGCTAGATCACAATGACGGTTCGTGGTTTGCCACGACGGTTGTGGACTTAATAATTTTCTAACTGTGTAGAAAAGAAGAACAACGTAAATAACATTATTATGTCGGTCGGAATAATAAAGTTTGGCGTACAACGAAAAGATAAAAACCCAAATTACTTGATAACGTAATTGAGTTAGATTGACAGAAAAAGTAAAGATAAATTGCTTCACTGGTGTTTGTTGCTAACTCAACTCAATCTTTGGCAAAATGATGGTGTGTGGGCGTGTCAGAAAAAAATACTCCCTCCGTCCCATAATATTTGACACTTTCACTATTTCAGTCTTATGAAACAATTAACTATATCTTTTAATCCATAATGTTTTTTTATAAGTAATATGAATCTTGTTTGATAGAGTTTAATTTGTTCTATTAAACATAGTTCAAAAAATCGCTTAAAACATTATGGATTGAAAGATATATGCAATTTAAAAATTACACGCATTCCTGAAAATGCCAAACATTATAGGACAGAGGGAATATAAATCTATCTTTTTTAGATTAACTCAGAAATAGCTAACTTAATCAGGCAATTGTGTTATCTATTCAATTACCTCAACGAAGAGGATTTTTCTAAAAGGTATCAACCAAAATTGAATCAACACACTTCCAACAAAGAAACCAAAAAACATAACTGAGTACAAGCAAACTTGAATCTAATCGAAAGTAAGCTTATTCACAATTACTCTTAAGATTTCAGCAAGACAAATTCTCAGTTCAAGCCATTGAGGATTCCCGAACAACGACAAGATCTGGATAAACATCAGGATGATCATAGCAGGCTTGAGTGCAGCAGTCAACATTCAGGAGTTTTTCAAAAACTTCTAGATGGAAAGCTATTTCCAGGCCTGGAGGAGCAAAAAGATAGGGCTGTTTTGGTGCAAAGGGAACAAGATCTCAAACCTGAGATAAGCCAAAACATGGAAGGTCCAATCATGAGGCAAGATCAGCCCATTTTCCCATTTGAGATGTTGTCTCAAGTCTCTGAAGGGCTACCACCTCCAGATTCAGCCTTGGGCGATGAACAAATCATTGATGCAGATCAGAAACGATCCAGGCCTGTCGTTAGCCCTATGGCCGGTCTAATTTGCATGTTGCAGCCATTCTAGAATAGGAAGGACAACATGAAGATGAGGAAAATGACGACACTTCAAGGCTTGATCACAATTCATTTATGATTGGAGATCCCCCTCCTCCCCCTGTTAACGATGGTCTTTTTGGCATTGTTCAACCTGCCAAAAGGCATTACAAGCGTAGGCCAACTGTAGGCCTTAAAATTATCAAATTGCGCCTATGTTGGATTTGTGGGGCACATAAAAAACGAGTGTTATTCACTTGGCTTATGCAAAAACGTCGTGGTAGACTGGTAGTAAAGGGGCTAAGCAAAGAAAAGTCTTTCCAAGGCTAAACAAGCATCTCTAAAATATTCGGCCAAGGCCTACCAGCCATTGAGTAGGCCCTATTAGAGTTTTACCAGGCCTTTTCTGCAAAGGTTAATGTCTTTTTATTTCATTGAGCATGCCTGAATTACTATCATGCGAGTTCAAAACAGAGGTTCAGGCCTTCCAATATATTTTTAGGCCCCGTTTGATAACGATATTAGCACTTGGGATAGGATTACCAATCCCATAGGACTACTAATATTGTGTTTGGTAACCCAAAATGAGTTGGGATTATTAGTCCTTAGGACTAGCAAAGTGGGTATTAGGGGGTATTGAGAAGGGTCTCTCCCACTTGGTATTAACAATCCAATCCCCTCCTTGCCAATGCACAAATACGAAAATAGCCTTCACCAATCCCATCTCCTTAACAATCCTATCTCATGTGAAGGGCAAAAACGAAAATGTATACTATCCATCCAATCCTATCCCATGTGAAACAAACATAATATTCATAATCTCATATCTAATCTCATCTCAAACAAACATACTTATCAACAATCACATCTCCTTACCAATCCCTTCTTATTACCAATCTCAATCCTAATCCCATCTTCTTACGAATTTCAACCATCTATCACTGTTATCAGACGGGACCTTAATACTTTTTGCCATGCCTTTTTGGTTTCTCTACAATTAGGCCTAGCCTGAAAAATATATTGGCACAAACAGGCCTTTCTGTAGGAAATGAGGCCCTTTAAGCTCTTTATCCAGGCTTGAATCACCTTTTTAGGCCTTTCAACGTACTTTAAGGCCTTATTTTCAGGCCTCATATTGGTGTATGAAGGCATTTTTTTCAAAGAGATGAAGGCCTTTTGAGCTCTTTGACTAGGCCTGAATCATTAAACACTACGAGTTAGAGTTCAGGCCTTCCAACATATTTTTAGTCCTTATTGCCAAGCCTTTTCATGGTTCTATCTTTTTATACGATTAGGCCTCAATACATGTCTTTATTAGTATAAACAGGCCTAATAAAAAGCAACATTTACAAGCCTTGAGATTATATAGGTTTGAGCATCATCCACACAATCTAAGCAGTCCTAGAGGATGCAGCCCTAAAGGATGCAGATTGTGGCCTTTTATCTTTAAGAGAAGCCTTTGAAAGGCCTGTCTAACAAACAAAATAGCCGGTAGACTCGTTCCAAGGTCTGAATTCAGAGAAAAATACATATCCACCCAACTAGCAAATGAATGGTGACATGGCTTATGCTGTGTTCGGATGTGTTTTTGAAAAATTTTGTAGGGTTATGAGTGGAGAAAGAAATGAGACCAATTTTTTTTGATAGGCAAAGAAATTATATTGGAAACTCGATAATGGGTATATCAAGAAGGATAGGATAAGCATCATTGAAAGGAAAAATCAATCCAATCATATGCTAGCCAACAATCCAAAAATTAAGAGAAGAAGAAAAGACCGACCAAGAGTTAGAAAAAAAAAAAAAAGAATTACAAAAGGACTTAGATTTTATATTTTCTAATGCCATCCAAATGGCTACTGAAGTCTTCAACAGAATAGATTGTAAGATTGCATCTCCCTTTAACCAAAAAAGCCACTCTTAGTTTAATAAGGTCAACCACTTCCTCAATACTACGAATTGAACTGTTGAAGATAAGGTTGTTTCTTGCTTTCCAATAGACCAAAGACCGGCATAAAATGTGGTATTCCAACAAATTTCCTCTAAGTTATGAAAAAATTGGAGAATCAAAAATCGATCAGACCAGTGATAGATGAAGGATAAATCCAAGAAATATTTCCACCAAGTAAAGATATCGCACCAAATATTCCAAGCGAAGTTGCAAAGGAGAAGCAAGTGAGAAGATGTCTCTGAAGAAGCAGAGCATATAGGGCAGTTGTCAAGATTTGGAGAAATGATATTTCTCCTAACTAATTAATACATCTAGTAACAATTTTTTCTTGAGCAACTAGCCAAACAAAAGCATCAATTCTCGCTGGACCAAGATTTTTTCAAATGGAGTTGAGGCTGATGTTACATTGAAATGTTTTATCTCCCAATTGAAATAAGCTAATTTTAGACATTGGAACTCAATGTCCGTCGAGGATGATCATCCCTTAAAGGAACTAAGTTAAAATTTCTAAACTTATCTTGAATAGAGGTCAGAACACTGTCCTCTTAAGGGCTGATTGAAAGTAGAGGTAATGATTGAAGAAAGATAGAGAGAGAAATTAAAATAATAATTAGAAATAGGTGTGAGTAATAATTAAAAGTATTAGTAATAAGTATTTTTTAAGTTGAGAAATTTTTTTCAAATCACTATCCAAACAAGGCATTACTTGGTTGAATTCGGAGCCCAACATGAGAGAGAGAGAGAGAGAGAGCACTCGGACATACTGATTCCAATCGATGCACCACCTCGAGTTTTGATCCGGGTTGCCAACTGATCAACCACCTTCGATATTTGTGTTCCCAATCAATCCACCACCTAGGCCTCCAGTATTCATGTTCAGAATTGATCCACCACCTCCGACAGCTGTGTTCCTGAATGACGCACCCCCTCTGAATTTTGCCGACATCGGGTACACAAAATTTATATTCGTGGTGCCAATCGATACAGGAGCATCAATTTTCGAGCTCCCAAGGGATATACCTCCTTCCATAGTCGTGGCCCCAGTTAATACACCACTTCCTGAATTCGCGTTCTTGTCACCATCGGATGCTCCTTGCGGCTGATTGGGTAGCCGTGATTCCCCATCTGGATACACGGGAATAGAAAACAGCTTTTAATGTGATATCAGTTTTTTTTTTTTGCCCCCTCTCTTCTCTGTTTATCACCATGATTTAGATTAATAGCAACAAACCTTGCCTCGCAACTTAGCTTGGTAATTAGTTGTCTTTGGAAGCTCTTCATAGCGATGTGAAGTAGTATCAGGAGCACCAAGGGAATCTGATTTCTCTAAAGTACTTCGCCGAGCTAAATACACAAGCAAGGGGAAAACACATCAGTGTTGTTGACTAATTCATGTTTTGCACATGAGAAGATGAGGAATCATAGAAACTCCATATGAATATGTTTCAGCACATGAAAGAACATATGATAACTTTAGCTCAGGAAAATTTCCCATCGACCAAATATTTTCGTTGCCCTACGAATACAGAGTAAAATGTCGCGTGCTTTAGAATCAAAGGGCACGATCAAGCAACAGTAATGACTTGCAACGTCTATGAAACTTAAGCGCATTCCTTAAAAAATCAAGGGTCGCACCAAATCAAATCATCACTATTTTTTGACAGATTTGAAAAGCAACTTCTATTTTCCCATGAACTGAACACCGAATGCGCCAAGGGTAAATGTAAATTAATGAACTTGTAACCGCGGGTGTCAAGAATTTCAGAGAAAATTGTGGCCATTTTGTGCATAAAGTTTCCAAGTTGATCAGATTGAATTCGATCTTCAACCCAAGCATCAAACAAGTTAAAACGGGAATTTCTATCGAGATATATCCATGAAGCACGCTTTCAAACACAGAGAAAAGAAATAGGGGAGAAATACCCCTTCTAGTTTGACGAGGTAGTTCTACGTTGCTTTGTGAACTCGATTCGCCCGGCACTTTGTTCTTTTTGTAGAACCCCCATGTTATGCAAACAGCCACTAGAAGTGCTCCCATCGCTGCTCCTATAGATATTACAGCTTTGGCTCCACCTGACAATCCTGCTTAAATGAAAGGCAAAACAATTACTTAAAGTAGCAGAAAAGGCTCCAAGTAATCATCCATATATGTTGTACTTAAGCAAGTCAACATTGAACAGGTAGCAAAGTTGGCCAGAAAACCTGTTCTGCAAAAGGGAAAACAATGCAGAGGAAATTGATTTTGACATTTAAGTTTTAGCTACTGACACTCCACTTTGTTTCTTAATCATGTGATCGATTACAAAACAAAAAATAAAACAAAAGGTGAAGTGCCAAAATCACATCATTAAGTAGAATATACAATCCACTTCGAATTCTTCCTACTCTTTTTCTTTTTAACTTCTCCTAATTTTTACTCAAATTTGAATGAAAATTTGGGTAAAAGCTTCATTTGATATGAAACAATTCAATAGGCAAATGCAAATTAGGCATAAAATTTGAGTAAATTAATGTTTCATTAATGGCATAATTGTAAATTTGAGGGAGAGAAAATAGCCTTCAAAATTTGAGTAAGGATTTGGTTCCAACCAAATTTGGGGAGAAATTTGAGTAAAACTCAAATCTCAAATTTGGTATGAATTTGAGTAAGGAGTTATTTTCGGTTTTTATACTCTAATTTGATCAGTTTGAATTTAAATTTGAGTAAGGAGTGGAAATGCTCTGAAATTGACAAATTAATGACCAAACTACTTCAATCCAAGCTCATATTTGATTCATTAATTAAAAGTTCTTTGAAAACATATTCGTAACTGAACAAAATAAGCTTGAACAAGTTACTATTGATTTGTTGAGCTTGTAATGTGTACCAAATCAAGCCACTAGAAAACAATAGCGCTCTCTCTCTTTCTCTCTCTAGAATTTGAAAAGGTTGGGCGATTTCTGGTGGCCTCTCTGCTTTGGGGGGGGGGGGGGTTGCATCTTTCTCCCATTTTTTCAGATCTGAGCTCGCCGCCCACTCTACCTCCGTTTCTCTCCTTCTAGCTTCACTGTTTGGGCTGCCGTCTTTTCCTCGCCGGTTTCTTTTCCTTGGAAGAGACCGGTTGGCTTTAACAGCGAGTTGGGATTGTAGCGTGGCACTTGCTCTCTTGGCCTTGGTCTCCCAACGGCTTATCATTCGTGAGTGATGCCGAAGTGGCTTAACGGCAAGGGGGGATCTTCAGGCTTTCATATGGAGTGGCCGAGGATCGTGGTGCTATAGATCTAGTGGCTATCGGAGCTTTCCATGGGTGACATTAACACGGCGGCGCAGGCCGTGTTGCTGTGCTCGGTGGGAATCTCGCGGCAGTGTTGTCCGTTGTGTTCGGTGTCCAGCGGTTCTAATTGTGCGGCTTGGTGGGTTCCCTGATGGTGTTGTGGTGACCGGCGGCGTGGTGGTTGTTGGTGAATTTGGGTCTGTTTTGGGTTTAAGTTTGGTAAGGGTTTTTGGGTTTGGCTGCTGTTTGCAAGTTCACCGACGGTCTTTTTTTAGCGGGCGATGGTGCTCCGGTGATGGTGGGTTGTTATGTATGGTCTCGGGTTGCCAGTGGGCTTTTGCTGGCAGTAGGCTTTTGTTTTCTGAGTTTAATGTATTGTTTGGGTTTTTGGATTCATGGGGTGTCTGGGCTTCGGTCTAAATGGCCTTTGTCCCAATGAGTGTGTTTTATTGGCTTTTTGCCAATTGTAGGGATTGGGTAGATGACTGCTTCTTTGAACATAATATTGTTTCCTTACTTCTATTAGTCTTATAATAATTTTAAGATTAATGAAATTTTTTTACCAATAAAAAAAAAAATCAAGCCACCCAAGATCAATATGTTATTAGCTCTACCAAAAAAAATATATTCCATCCGTCTCTTCTTAAGTGTCTTGTTTCGTAACTCCAACTTATTAAAAAGATATCATCATTATACCTTTCACATCAATTTTTTCCTCCATTTTCCCTACTTACCCATTATCATTACACTTTTACTCACTTATTTTTCAAAATGGAATCTACTTTTAGGGATAAAATAGACAACTCACCAACTTTTACCCACTAGCTTTACAAAATGGACATTTATTAAGGAACAGCCTAAAATAGAATACCGGACTACAAGGGACGAAGGGAGTATTAGATTATGCTGATAAATTTTTTTTCAGATTATGGGTACCGATCAATCGGTAATCACCTATTCAGTACCGATCGGCGATCGGTAAGCACCAATTCTATACTAACTCTTTTTGTGGGGTCCATCTCAGGTCCGGCACAAATAATCTGAGATGCTCATTATTATTTCCGAAAGTTTTTGATTTGGTGCCGAGAAATTTTAAAAATCATACACATAAGTTTTTTATTTTTAGATTTGAAAATCACACGACTTTCATATGGGACTAACTTTTTGAAACAAAAGGAAGATGTTCTTTTTATAAAAATTACACAAACTCTTAATTTTTTTTTTTTTTGACAAAAGAAGAGAAGTATTATAAATCTGAAAGACATAAAAGCCTAAACATCAGACAGTTGGGAAACCCATGGGGGCGTAGTCCACAGACCAGACCAACCATTCAAAAGAGCCTTTTGAATAACCATTATGAGAACATCTCCCTTATATAGCCATCTATATAAAATTACACATACCATTTTATATATATAACCTTTAAATAACCATTATTAGAACATCTCCCTTATATAGCCATCTACATAAAATTACACATACCATTTTATATAGCCTCTTAATTTTTTTTTCTTAAGAAAATCGCACCTTCTTGGATCATGCATCTATTTTATGTTAATGCCATAAGTTTGTGAACATGTGTTCCCACGTATATCTCATTTACTAATAGCTAGTATCATCTTCTCCGCCATGTTCTCAAAGAGCCCGTTATAGGGGGCCTTATGAATTTCTTTTATATATATAAAACTATTGTTGGAAAGAATTTATGAAGTAAGGTATATCATTTTTCTATTTGTTAACTATATAAATCTTGTCCGTGAAAAAAAAAAACTATACAAATCTTGTAAAAGGAAGATACCCTATTATAATTGCAGAGAAAAATTACAAAAGCAAAGCGAACGTACTTTGATGTGGCGTGTAAGGTGGCGTGGAATTTGTCCAAACTGACGTTGCAGTTGCAGTCGCAGTCGCAGTCGCAAGTGAAGGTGTAGGAGGAGGAGGAGGAGGAGGAGCAGCAGGAGGACTATTAGTACCAAAAATCGCCTCAGGCATAAGCACCTTATCAATCTGGTAAACCTGGGTAGGATAAGTAGTTGGGTTCACTGCAGAGAGCACTTGGGCGCTGCTCGAACCGGAGACGTTCACGTAAAGGGTATCCGACACAGATGTGATACTCATAGGGTACTGGCCTCCGGCCATTGTGGTGACAGGGCTCAGTTGGCCTAGGGTACTTATGCCTGATGACGTATCGCCGAAATACTCTGGGAGGGCATGGGAGAGAAGAAGTGACCGGAGCTGGGCTAAAGAGAGGTTTCCCCAAGGGACGTTGTCGATGGCAAAGGCGGTGTCGTTTGGGGCAAAGAGGGTTAGTCCGGTCTGAGCGTTGGCTTGCGTTTGCAAGGTTTCGATGACATTCTCCGTCTGGAGGAGGCTGAGGAAGGTGTCGAGGGGGACGTTGGAAGAGGAGAGTATGTCGGTTAGGTTAACGAAACTTTGGGAATATGGAGAAAAATTGAGGACTAATGTGATGGTAACAATGAACATCGGAGTGAAATCCATGATCTTTCCCAAGCCCACAGTACTCTTCAACTTCCTGTAAAAGACCAAATCCCATATAGTATATATTAGTCTGTTAGATCATATCTCAGATTATTAACACATGCAAACCATTAATTGCATGAGGAAATCAGCTAAAACCACATGCAGAATATGGGAGGAAATTTTTTCGTTCCTAGTAAGAACCGTTAATTCCCACAAGATCATCATTTATCCAAATTGTGCAATGTACTACCTCCGTTCGAATTTGTTTGTCCAATTTCAACATATATGCCCTTTAAAAATTGCCTATATCTCACAATATGTCAAACAAGATCCATATTGCAGATACAAAACATTACCAAAACATATAGACAATTTTGTAGGAGGTCTCAATAGTAAAAAGGGACAAATAAATTGGGATGGAGGGAGTAGCGTCTAAGAAACTCTAATCAAAGGTGGTTGTACATGGATCATTTCACAGTGACATGAACACCCAAAAAAAGTATTTCGAAAAAGTCAACCCCAATACTGTATACTACGCAATACAACAACCTAAAAAAAGTTTACATTTTTTGTTAAATAATATAGTGTATATTTTTAAGTTCTCATTTTGCCTCATAGTTAATTGTTTTAGAATAGAGGTTACGTTTGTGGTCCGCACTATTTATACTAACATGCGAGATTTTGCACCTATATTATTGGTCAATACATGGAGCCGCCACTGACTCTAATCTGTATGGATCTATGGTTTTTGGCCTGAACAAGTGAGCATCGATAGGAAACTGAAATTTTATCACTTTTCAACTATGGTTTATTTTTTATGACATTTATGCAACTTCTGCTTCAATAGAACCTGTATCTGATTGTTTGTTTGCATGCAGTTTTGCAGGTTTGAGTTGTACTAATCTGTGATTTCACCATTAAAGCCCTCAATGGAGTTGTCTCGGAGCTAAGGTGGTGCCTGTCCCTTCATCTTGCAATCCCATATTCATAATATGTAATTCCCTAGACTTCGAGGTTTTATCTCTTTCCAAATAGAAGATATTAGGTAGTACAGGATCCAAGAATTTAATTTTATGGTGTGTTAAGGGTCCTTTTGGCATCAATTAAGTTTTCAATTGATTAATATTTCCTTGTATACGCCTAGCATGTACTGGGCATGGAGGTTTATTTTCTGTTAATTGTGCATTGTTTTTTTTTTTTTTTTTTTTTGATGCAAATGTTGGAATAGTTCATACAACCAGGTGTATTATTGGAAATTTTATCCCTTAAAAAAAAGGACTTTAGCCGTCGTTTTCCAAAAAACGCCTTTGAATGATGTCAGCAAATGGAATGATGATGACAGAACAGACGGTTTATAAGTTTAGCGGCATTTTAGAAAATGCCGGGGAAATAGAAAAGTCGACGCTTACCTTTGGTAAAAGCGTCGCTAATACTTTTGCAGGCGTTTGTCGGGAATTTGCCAGCGTTTATAAAACGCTGGGAAAAGCTACTTTCTATTAGTGTATTGACCTGAAGGAATAGAAATGCATAAAATGAACAGTAGGGATAAAATGATCCGATAAAAATGTAGAACTTGATTAACCAATTGCAATATCATAAGTAGTACTTTTTCTCCTCGAGACTCTCTCTCTCTAACCCTCTTCTGCTAGGGCTTCGTGTTTGGCCGCCGCTGCCGGGGGGGGGGGGAGGCGCCTCCCTCTCTCCTCCCCCCGGGCTCCTCTTTCCTCTCTGCGCCTGCTATCTCATCTCTATCCCTCTTCTTCCTAGATCGAAATCCCTCCCGTTTGCCCCCTTTCGTCTGTGTTTTTGGGCCTCCACCCTCCTCTGTGTGGGAGGGTGTGGTGGCTGGGCATTTGTCCGGCTTCCTCCGGCCGGAGGTCTCTTGGTTCCTCCGAGAGCCTAGCGGTGTTGGGTGGTCCGAAATGATCAGAGTCTGTGGGTGCTGGTGGTTGGTGATGTAGATCTGGGCCGACTTTGTGGTGGTGGTGGACGGTGGTGTGGTCGTGGCAGTGGAGTACTGTAGCTGCCTTTTCTAACGTTTTTTGCAGGTTCTTTTCTTATTTTCAAAAACGATCGGAGAAGATGGCGATTTGATCGGTGATGGTTTCAATCCAGTGTTGGGGAGGTGGATGCGGCCCCCATGGCTGGGATCTCTTGCAGTCTTTGTGTGCCGAAGTCCGGCCGGCGGCTGTTCGAAGTTCTCATTCGAGCGTGGGTCTGTCAGTTCGTCGCGTTGGATTGCTGCTGCTACTGGTGTTGATCGTGGTTCCTGGGGTTTAGTTTGGGTTAGGTTGTTTTGGTGGTGGTTTGGTGTCCCTTGGCCCTGATTGTTTTGGTCCTCATTTTCGTAGGCCCGATCCAGCCGCCGACCTCTACATCTGGGAGAGATCGGCTCGGCTTAACGGCGAGGCTGTTTTCCGGTGTTTTGTACGGCGATGGTGGCTATTGTGGTTAGGGTTGGGGGACTAGTTTGGTCGGCCGGCCCAGGTTTGGGCCGGGTTTGGGTGTTCGAGCATTTCGTTGTTTATTTTGGGTATGGGTTGGGTTTTATTGTTATTTTCATTGTAAACCCTATAGACCCTCGGGTGTTTCGGGCTTAGGCCATTGTGGTGTTCATCCAACTTTTTGTTGGATTTCCTTCCCCTATTCCCCATTTTTAATAAAATTTCATCTTTTGCCGATCAAAAAAAAAATATCAAAACTGTTAGAAAAGTGAATTCACTAGAAAATCAAGACTAAATAGGAAACATGAATAATAACCGACTAAACAAAAAACTGACTCCCTTCATTCCTTTTCAAGTATCCCATTTCGTAACTCCAACATTTTAAAAAAATATCATTATTACACATTTTACATCAACTTTTACCTCTACTTTCCTTAGTTACCCTCTTTAAAGACATCATCATTACACTTTTCCTTACTAACTTTTTAAAATGGAATTTACTTTTAGAGACAAAATGAAAAATGTACCAAGTTTTACCTTTTAATTTTACAAAATAGACACTTAATATGGAATAACTCAAAATGAAATACTGAATTTTAAAAAAGGGACAGAGGGAGTAATATTAATAAAATTTAGAAAACATTGTCGCATAATATTTCCTAAGATTATGCTAACAAATAGAAAGGAAAAACAAATTCGAAAGAGAAATATATACATAGCCAACAAAGAAGAAATAAGAAGGGATAACTTTCATTTACCTTACTTACCCAAAAAAAAACTTTCATTTACCTCGAAGAAGACATAAGAGCCGTCAGTGGGTGTGCTATGAAGTGAAGCTTGCATGTATTTAAGCTTGTAATTTTGTGGGTGACAACCGGTGGAGGTGTGTGTGTGTATATATATATATATATATATATATACATACATATAGTTGGTAAACACCAACAGGCTGTAAATTATTGGCTTTCAGGGGGAAGAAACACTACTACTATATTTTTTTATCAGTTAGGTGTCCACGCAACTTATGTGTGGTTCGATTAATTCTAAGCAATAATTTAATCATTCATTTGCGGGGATTCAATTAAGTTATAGCAAAACTCTATATGACAGAACATAAGAAGTTGATAACACCTAGTAAGCTTCAAAAGGTAGATATTCGGAAGGATCAAACTCCTAAATCTCAAATTTTGACCACTATTTCCTATTATGGGCGACTCCAAAATTTTTTATTAATGTTTCCTTGTATACGCCTAGCATGTACTGGGCATGGAGGTTTATTTTCTGTTAATTGTGCAATGTTTTTTTGTTTTTGGATGCAAACGTTGGAATAGTTCATACAACGAGGTGTATTATTGGAAATTTTTTCCCTAAAAAAAAAAGGACTTTAGCCGTCATTTTTCAAAAAACGCCTTTGAATGATGTCAGCAACGGAATGGTGATGACAGAACAGACGGTTTATAAGTTTAGCGGCATTTTAGAAAATGCCGGGGAAAAAGAAAAGTCGACGCTTACCTCTGGTAAAAGCGTCGCCAATACTTTTGCCGGCGTTTGTCGGGAATTTGCCGGCTTTTATAAAACGCTGGGAAAAGCTACTTTCTAGTAGTGTATTGACCTGAAGGAATAGAAATGCATAAAATGAACAGTAGGGATAAAATGATCAGATAAAAAGTGTAGATCTGCATTAACTAATCGCAATATCAAAAGTGTTAGAAAAGTGAATTCACTAGAAAACCAAGACTAAATAGGAAACATGAATAACAAACCGACTAAACAAAAAACTTATTCCCTCTATCCCTTTTTAAATATTCCACTTCATAACTCCAACTTATTTAAAAAATATCATTATTATACATTTTACATCAACTTTTACCTCTACTTTCCTTACTCTCTATAGAGACATTATCATTACATTTTTACTTACTAACTTTTCAAAATAGAATCTACTTTTAGGAGCAAAATGAAAAATATATCAATTTTTACCCTCTAACTTTACAAAATGAATACTTAATAAGGGATAACTCAAAATGAAATACTGAACTTTAAAAAGGGGACAGAGGAAATAATAAAATTTAAAAAATATGGTAACATAATATTTCCTAAGATTATGCTAACACGTAGAAAGGAAAAACAAATTCGAAAGAGAAATATATACATAGCGAACAAAGAAGAAATAAGAAAGGATAGTTTTCATTCACCTCGAAGAAGAAATAAGAGGCGTCAGTGGGTGTGCTAATGAAGTGAAGCTTGCACGTATTTAAGCTTGTAATTTTGCGGGTGACAACTGGAGGAGGTGTGTGTGTATAGATATAGTTGGTAAACACCAACAGGTTGTAAATTATTGGCTTTGAGGGGGAAGAAAAACTACTACTATATTTTTTTTATTAGTCAGGTGTCCACGCAACTTATGCGTGGTTCGATTAATTCTAAGCACTAGTTTAATCATCCATTTGCGGGGATTCAATTAAGTTATAGCAAAACTCTATATGGACAGAACATAAGAAGTTAATAACATCTAAGAAGCTTTAAAAGGCAGATATTCGGAAGGAGAAAACTCCTAAATCTCAAATCTTGACCACTATTTCCTATTAGGGGCGACTCCAAAATTTTTGATTAGTGGTGATATGATTTTGCTCCAAACATAACTTGTCTACTACAGTCTGCCTATGGGTACACTATTTGGTGTAAACCAAATGTACACCGGGCTGCGTAGATCCAAAGTGGGTCTCACACAAATGATCGGAACTTCTTAATTTGTTTAATATGTAACAACACGCTCCAACTAACTTATTTAACTCTTGGTCTAACCACGTAGCGTAAAAGGTTAACTTTAAGTTAATTGTAATTGGTTCGCCTTTACTTATATTCTACAATCTTTTTTCCACTTTTTCCTCACGTGGGACTTCTACGTGGGTTCTCACATAATATGTATTTATTAAAGGTACCTTTTTTAAAAATTAGCTCAGTTGAATGTTAGTAAGACGTTGATTAGTTCTTCATTCAATTTTTTGTCAAAGAATTAAACGAAAATACGACCTAACCGACATCCAATTGATTTTTTTTTTTACATTACCCATTATTTTAAACTAATTGAGCAGTTTCAATCATTTGTACGAGGCCTTTAAATGTGGTTTTTCCATCCCTAAATAAATGTCCGGCATACAAATCTATGCCTTAATTACCAAAGATGTATTTTTTCGTTAGAAAATCTCATTTTTTTTTTCACAATCTAAAAGAATTTATTGCTATCCATTGATTTATGGGGAAAAAAAATATTTTTTAACGTAATAAATGCATATTTTTAAAAATCTAAATTTACACGCCAGATATTTATTTAAGAATGTAAGAGCAGTATACATGTACAAGTTATTCTAAAATATACTGTGTATAAATAAACCAAGTCAACTCTTTTACCGGTGTAGCTGTTGTAGGATCCTAGACTCCGTACTCCTAGTATACGTACGTAGTACTAGCATACGTACGTCAGTCGTCAGACTACTTGTAACAGGGAAACAAAGAATCAAGGGTCTTGTTCATTTAGCATACTTACTTTGTTTTAACTTTGTTTTTCAATCATTACCATGTATCTCTCTTCAATCATTATTTTATTTCTCCAATTATTAATTTCATTTCTCTCTCTACTCTCCACTCATTACCCTTCTCTCCAATCATTACCCTATTTCTCTCTCCACTCATTACCAAAACTAAAATACCCAAATGTGCTAAACGAATAAGGCCCGGAAACTGGTCTTTCAAGTCCGCCCACTCTTGCATTTTCTGATGGGAAATGATTTTGTCATTTTCTTTTGTGTTAACATTATTTTCTTATAAGTGTATTTTTTTACTAAAAATACACTTGCAGAGAAGTGACGTCAACAAAAAAAAAATAGTGATAAATTCAGCGGCCTTTCTAAGCACCCAAAATCTATATAATAAGATAGGACTGGGTTTGTCTCCCCTATAAATCTACACCCTCCATTTTACAATGGCATTTTGGTAGAATAGATTTCATTTTGATGGCAAGAATAAATCCCAGTTTTTATGGAAATATTTGAATCCTTCCCAAAAAATAAAATAAAAATGGAAGGATTCACCGTCTCTTGAAATCCCAATCACACATTCCCTGTCAATGAAATCTCTCTCTCTCTCTCTCTCTCTCTCTCTCTCTGTGCGCAAATACTGCCTCGCCCCTCACGCAGCAGCGACCGCCAACTCCCCTCCCACGCTCTCCCCGCTGCCGCCATTCCTGTCCGTCCACGCGGCGGTCGAATCGCTAATCTCTGCTACATGCGCTACCTCCAAACAACGACCCAACAACAACTATGGCTTCCTCCGCCGCAAGCCTCCGTGGGTCAATCGCCCTTCATGTTCCCGTCATCGCCACTGCCATTCGGTTGCTTCCTATCGCCGAAGTCGTCGTACCCTCTGTTGTCCGCCAGTCTGCTATTTTCGTCGTCAACAGCGGCCAGTCAATTAGGGTTTCAGCCAAGCCCTAGGTGGAAAGATTTGTAAGTATGTTGTGGAATCCCGACTCTTAAGGATTTTTGGACAGGGGAAAAAAGGAAGCCTTGCTTACGGTTTGTTTTTTTATAGGGCTTATACATATCTGTTTTTATTTATTTCAAAACATAACTCTCATGGTCTCTAACACCAGGTTTTCTGTTGTTCGTCTATAGACAACTTCAAAGCTGCACTTGCTAGCATCCAAAGGCAGCCAATTGCTGGAATGTTTAAATGGTATGGGGTACATCAATACACCTTTTTCCTCTTTCTCATGCATTTCCTCCTTTTGAGTTTCTCAACTTTCCTTGGTTCATCCGTTGCTTGATAGTCTAGATTTGGAGTTGCTAGATCGGACGGTGAACTCTGAGAAAAGGGGTATTCTTTATTTCTTTTATTCAGAAAGGAACACTGTGGAGTTGCTGAATGCAAAATTCAATTGTTTCAATGGGGTGTTATGTTTGATAATGATAATCTACCTACCATAATCTAAACATGGATACTTCAACTTTTATACATACAGGTGCAATGGAAAGTTATTGACAACAGAGCTTTGGATTTGAGCTACCACTCAAGTACGTCGAATCGCAAGATTTTAGATCCGTAAGTATTCACTTATTATATAAAGGTGCATAGATTTGCTCTTATATGTTGTTAAATGTAGACACTGGCTGGTGTGCTTAGATTTGTTCTTCTGTTGTTAATTGCAGGCTTAGATTTTTACTAATGTAGTTGATGTAGATCATTGGCTGGTGTGTTTAAATTTTAAAATGTTGGTTCTTTGTAAGTATTTCTGTTAAATGTTTTTTTCAAATGCAATATTTTGAATAAGCACTTGATTGTGGAGTCTTTGATTTGGAACAATTAAAAGCTGTGATATTAACCAGAAATTAGATGATAATTGATGTAATTACAAAGTACATGCTAGGATTAGTCATAGAAGGGTGGAATCAAGTAACTTATGGCTAAACTTAATTTCTCTATGAACTGAAATTCTGTTTCAAGTGCTGAAATGTTAGGTACATGCTGAAATCATAGTTTTTGTCACAGCTTTACTATTGATTTATTGGAAACTAATTTCTAACACACGGGTACCATCTGTTCGATAAATTCCATGAATGAGAAACATAATGGTGGTAAATTAGTTTTGGGTTTGTTTGGTCTAGGGTGTAACAATTGCAGTTCAAGTATTCAACATTAGCTCTTTCTTATCGGTATCATCTTGATTATTATCATTGGGGAAAAGGAAATCATATGGGTAGCCCTGGTTGTGCACTTGGAGTTAGGAAGCCATGTTGGAGAATTTTGCCATGGTATTTCCTATATTCTATTGGTGGGATATCATAATTGCAACATATAGCTTAGTCCATTTGTTGTTTTCTTCCTTTTATTACTTATTACGTGGGCCATGTTCCATTGGAAATACTTGAAAGGTGATTGTATGTTGTTAGGATTGGAAATTGCAGAGAGGGAGCAAGTATTTTTCCAAGTAATGCAATGACAATTGTGTCATGAAACTTTGCAGGAGAATAAGCCATAGAACCCGCCATCCAAACCACGGGCACGTTGAGAACGATCTGGGTTAATGAATTTTAGATCGGTCAAGTGAATCACCTCAAGACAAGTAGGCATCTCCCTCACCTTTAGCTTTTGTCTTAAGATTTGAAAGTGAGGCTTGGTTGTTGATTAAGGTGTTTTCCCGTGCGTGATAATTATTCTGGGCGTTTTCTAGCACTCTAACAATCTGTTTTAAAACTACATTGTAGGGGTAGCATGGAAAGAGTGGAAGTGCTTTTGGTGCATGATTGGCGTTCCACCGCCAATCTTTCTTGCTAAGCTCCTATTCTTATGGAATTGTGGTGGTATGATCAGAGATCCCTTAAGGTAAAATGCTCTCTTAACTTCTTTTTTTTTTTTTTTTGTTATGGTATTAATATTGGCTTTTGGTTGTTAATGTTGACATACTTTGGCTTTGAGTTAACATAAGTGTTAGCAACAAATTAGTGGCTAAAGCTCAGTCGAAGCATGCTTGCATTTTGGAAATGCGAAATAAGGATCACGGGTGTAAAAGTTATTGTAACTGATTAAAAAAAACTTCTTTGCCGTAATTATGTTAACTTCGGGCTCCTAATGTACTCAAAGGTACTTAATTTTTGGGTTTCTTTTTAGTGGCTAAAGCTCCTAATTTATTCCAATGTTCCAGTAAGTCGTAGAAAAATTGAGTCTTACAAATCTAAATGCGTTGACGCATTTAAATTCCACCTCCCCCCAAATCCTCTTGACTTCTCCTATTTTAGTTAAATGGTACCCTCCTGGTGCAGGAACTTTGACGCTAAACATCGATGGTAGCTGGTATGAAAGTAAAGAAAAATGAGCTTTTGGTGGTGGTCTCAAAATAGGAGAAGGCAAATGGCTCCTTGGTTACCGTGACAAGTTCACATGCACCTCAAGTTTGGAAACTGAAATATGAGCCAACTATTGTTGCCTAACCATCTCCTATTTGAACTTCTTTGTGTATTTTGTAGTTTTCTAGGCATAAGATTAGATTCTGGGGCTTGATTGCTTTTCGGTTACCGGAAAATTTGCTAGAATATAAATAGTGTACAATGGAAAAAAAAAAAAAAAGCAACCTCAATGTCAAGGGAGCAGAAAATACATGTTATAACTTCTTCACTTATGCCCCTCTCTCTCTCTCTCTCTCTCTCGGAATACACTCATTGTGGCTAAATCTTTAAAATATTCTAACACATGTTTTGGTGGTTTATTTCCATTTTCATGTCAAGGGAGCAAAGAATTTGATTTGATTTGATTTGATTTGATTGATTTAAATTTGATTTGTTGATCAGGATTTAGTTACTGGTGTCATTAGTTGGCGTTGTCAATCGAAGCAATATTACGTCGTGTCCATCCGTGCCTTCAGACACGGGCATTCGTTAGTAAAAAAATAAAAAGGGTCTATTGTGCTCTTCCAGTTTATCAAGTTGTTTGACAACTGGTTATTCTTTTTAGAGCTCCAACTTGTCAGGTAAAAAGAAAAATAAATTCGGACGTTCCAAAAAAAAAAATGAAGAAAGAAAAACAATGGTGGGACATCTCCTATTAATCCCCGATAAAGTTTATATTTCAGACCACAAAAATTCATTAAATCAGCCACAAAATTCATCAAGGGGTATACCGTACACCTGAGAAAAAAAAAAAAAAAAAACAGAGCCATTAAATTTATAATATAAGCCGCAAAAATTTGTAATATGAGCTACAAAAATTCGTAAAATGCATGTGTACCGAATGCTTTTCACTGGCTGGGAAAATAAGAGAAGTCGAAGTCAACATCTGCCTTCAAAGTGGGAGAGAGACGACTTTCCAGCCTTCCAACGTGCTTCCCATGAATTCCGCCTGCTTTTCCCCTACAACCGTGGTACTATTTTTTCTATTGAACAGCTACACCCGCGGCAAATACTTAGGCTCCGTTCCAGAACACCTTCTTAAAAAATAAGTATTTTTTTCACATTTTCAAACTAAAAAATAATGTAAATAAATTTTTTTTTATTTTTTTTTTGCACCGTATAAAAGATTTTGATAAGATCTATCAAACAAATTCTATATTATTAGAAAAATTATTTAAGTAAACATACTATTTTTGAGTTTGAAATTGTCTTATTAAAAAATAAGTACTTAAATCTAGTTCTGGAACGGGGCCTAAGAGTACTTTTATAGGTAAATTTCATTTGCCTTCTACTGAATAACTATTGTGATAAAATGACATATATGCCCTCTACTTGTATCTCCATTTGCCTTCTACTGAATAAATCTCCCCCTTTGCAGAGAAACCCAACAGAAATTGCCGATTTGGATGTCAACATAAGCAAAAATATAATGGGAGAGAAATAATTAAACCTCACTTAGGGTAGGTTTGGATTAAAAAGTTACCACCGATTACTTACCGCCGTTGTCGATGCACTCCTTCTCCCCCCTCGCCTACTTGTTGCCGGTGGGCCCATCCTCCTCGTCGCCGTTGCGGCAGAGTTCCAGTCCTCCATCGCCGCCACAACTGCCGCCCTAAGTACTATTTAATGTCTCGTCGTTGTATACATAGTCGCAGCAACTTGCTCCTGAGTTTCGAGAGATTCGAACAACTTCAGTGGAGAACTTGCTTTACGTAAAGGAAGATCTTATTATTCCTCATGTGAGATATATGAATATGCTTATTTGTGGTCGTAGTATATATTCGGTCGTTGGATCTGTGCTAACTATTGCGTCATTCTTTGTTTTCATTGGGCTTCTAGCAACACATGGAGAAAAGTCACTACAAGAAAATGTAGATTTGGCGACACAACAAAGCACATCGGCAAAAGTGTAAATGGGTCGGGAAAGGATTTCGCCGACGTGAATTATCCTTGTCGGCGAAAGTATAGTTTCAGCGATGCAAGCTTGAGTTGGCATATCTATCGGCAAATGGTATTGCATCGGTAAAAGGGATTTTAAAATCAAAAAGTGTGACACTTTTGCCGACGAGATTTTTGTGTCGCCAAAATTCAATTTTAAAAAAGCATACATCTTGCTAGTGTTGTGCTTTCGCATGCCCCACCCCATGCTTTGCACTCAAGACCTCAAAGTCGACATCAAGTGTCTACCAACTACACCAACTAACTTTTCATTAATAATATTGCAATATCTAATATATATATATATATATATATATATATATAACCTATTTACACAGTATTTTTTATCTTTACATATACAGTATGTATACAATATTTACACTAGATACATTATTACATACTCTTGTCCTTCTGTCCCATTTTTATTGTCTATTTTCGTTATTTGTGCCGATCTTTAAACGTTTATATCTCCAAATCTATAATGTTTTTCATAATTTTGAAAACTTTATATTATAAACCTAATCGAGTACTATCAAACAAGATTCATATTGCATATTTTTTGAGATTCATATTAGAAAATATAAGCGATTGAAAATTGACACGAATATCAAAAAAGAACAAAGAAATTGGGATGGAGGGAGTATCTTTTAGGCTTTGTTTGGCATTTTAATTAAGCGAGAAAGCTTTTTTGTCCTTTATTCAAACAAAATTCGCATTAGTTAGTTTTTTCGTCGATTTTTTGAGGATTATTGCTTCTTCATGATGAGAGGTATCTAAAAAGTAAAAAATTACGATTAAACCCCAATTTTTTTTTAAATAAAGACAAAAAAATTAGTTTATTGGCTTATTTTAATCGTAATTTTATACTTTTTAGATTCGTCTTGTTATGAAGAAGCAATAATTTTCAAAAAACTAACAAATATGAAATTATATACGTACCTTATATTTACCACATAATATTGTCTATACATACAAATAATACAAACACACACACATATATGAATCTACTCCCTCTGTTCAACAAAATTTTTATTGTACACAAACTGAGAACCTAAAAAAAAAAATTCAAAAAAAAAATCAAACTTTCTTTTTTGCAAATTAGTAGATATACATGTGTTCTTCAATTTTTTTGCCCAAAAAAAATTTTCAACTTTTACTTTTGCCAGAACAAAGATTTCATCGCCAAAAGATTTATATTTTGGCGATGCACATTCTGTCGCCAAAAGTTACTATCACCGACACAAAAATGTTGTCACCAAAATATTCAACTTTTGCCAATGCACATTTCATCGCTAGAAAAAAAATTTTTTGGCAAATATTTCGCAGGAGAATATTTCCCGCCAACCTTACTTTTGCCGACACACTTCTTTTCGTCGCCAAAAAATTTACATTTACGGACACGAACAACTTTTGCATCAGACAAAGCTTACTTTTGCCGACATAAAATGCATTGCGTCGGCAATCAGGTCGCATTTGGTACATTTTCTTGTAGTGAGTCATGAACAGCAGCCGTAAGTTTTGTCTAGCTCGGCCGTGAACTTGCGGGGCTTGTCACCTAGATTTCGAAGGTTGTCAATGACCGGTAGTGGAGCCGGCCTCGTCGGAAGCTTTGACTGTGGTTCACTTCGTCTTTAAATTGAACAGAGGGCTTGAAGCAGAGTGATGGTTAACAAGAGATACAAGATACACCCCAATAAGTCCATGGTTCCAACTACTTGGATCCAGTGGTTGTTTATTTTTTTTTCAACGGATCGAGTTTTTTCTCCTCTGAAGGATTCATTTTTGCTGATCTGTTGCTAGATTCTTGTATAGTCATGATTATATGTCTCAGATCTATCTTTGTTTTTTGATAAGAATAGATTGAGACATATAAGATTATATGTGTTCTTTTGTTAATGTATATTACTAAACATAAGGCAAGAATGCAGTGATATATAAGTTTATATGTGTACTTTTTCAACATTCAAATAACATATTTGGCATGGTACAAAATTCAGATATACTTGTGTTGGCAAAAAATACGTTCCAGATATTAATAGATAATTTTATATGTTTTAGATTTATCTTCATTTTTGATAACGTACAAAGGACAGATTGGAACATATAAGATTGAATGTAACTTTTGTTGATATAATACCAAACATAAGACAAAAACACAAATTGAGACAGACAACATTATATGTTAAGATGTGACAGGTTCAAGAAAGGAATGGCTCAAAATAGGTATTAAAAAAGAGAAATTTTTGTCACATATATAACATTATATGTTAAGGGGTGGCGAGTTTAAGAAGAGAATGACTCAAAACAAGAATTAAAAAAATAGAAATTTTTGTCACACATATAACATTATATGTTGGCGTCGTCGTTGTGGTGGTGGTGGTAGCGGAGGTGGTGTTGGTGGGTGTGGTAAGTGGTGATTACGTGGTTGCAACAAGATCGGAAAAAAATGAAAAAATACAGTTTTTGTGTTAGTTAAACAAGACCCTTATTTTTTTACATAAGGTAGTTTTGTCATTGAAATTGTTAGTGGACTAAAGGGGTTAGGAACTCTAGAAGTGGACTAGTGAGGTTAGAAACATGCTAAAATAGACCTCCCAAAAATTCTCCCTTCTTTTTTCAATCCTCTTAGTTTTCTCTCTCCTCCTCCTTCATCAACAACATTTGTGCTCCCAATTAAATTTGCCAAGCCTCACTGGAAAAAATACTCCACCCGGTCCATGGCATGATCGAACCCACCTTGAACCATCAAATTCAAAATTAAATTGGGTTTTCAAAGGAAAACGCAGGTGTGAAAAGGGCCCCTCAACAAATTAAGGGGACAACCGGAATTATACAATAACCATATATGATCAATACAATGAATGTGAAAACCATTACTGTACTGCACAAGGGGATCAACCTCAGCTTGTTCTGTTCACACACACACAGAGAGAGAGAGAGAGAGGGGGAGAGATTACCTGCTATTTTGTTGTGTGTGGCACAAGTGGGAAAAGTTGACAAATTAATTAAAGTTACCCCTAAGTAGAAGCCGCCCAGGTAATCACGCCATGATAAAAAATTAGTTAAGTTAATCTGTAAGTAGAAGCCGCCCAGGTATTCACTCCCTCTGATATAAAATTTTTAAGACAATTTACAAATACTTGCCCAGAGGGCCTAAGGGCCAGTTTCAGAAATTTTCTTAAAAAATAAGCAGCTTAGTTCTCATTTCTAAACTCAAAAATGATGTAAATGAAAAATAATTTTTCAAGTTTTTTTGCATCGTATATCGAAATCTTTTAAACAAGATCTATATTGCATATTTCTATATTTCAATAAAC
Organism: Rhododendron mucronatum var. ripense; assembly: GCA_019656295.1. Lineage (NCBI taxonomy): Eukaryota > Viridiplantae > Streptophyta > Magnoliopsida > Ericales > Ericaceae > Rhododendron > Rhododendron mucronatum. Next base: position 55,355 of record BPLT01000291.1, read on the forward strand.
TCATAATTTTTGAGCTTGAAATTACCTTTTTAAAAAATAGTAAGGACTTTGTTTTAGTTTCTGAAACGGGCTCTTACATAGGTTAATTATAGTCCGACTTCGATAGGCCATTAAGAACTAATCACAAGTCAGGTAATAGTACAGAGAGAGAGAGAGAGAGAGAGAGAGGAAATGGCGTTGCCAAAGTTTGTGGTGATCAAGTCAGCCTCGAACAAAACCTACTTGCAGCTCCCCTATGGAAAGAATACATTGCTAAAATTCAAGGAACTGGGCTCTGATAGCAAGGGTTACAAGCACGAAGTTGAGGAGGCGAAGTCTGAAGCTGGACTGGTCCACATAAAATGTTGCGAAACCGGAAAATACTGGACTCTGGCGGGGACGCACAGCAACATCATTGAGGCAGAGGCTGACAAACCGGTGGAAAACGGGACAAGTGCTGCTTGTACGTTGATCAAGCCCACCCTCAAATACATTGGCGGTGTTACCGTCGTCAATTTTCAATTCCAAAGGCAATCAAAATGGCAGTCCGTATTTATAAACAGTATGGGATGCTTAGAAAGCGGTGAAAACATGGCGGAGGACTTCATCGTATCGGATTGGGAAAAGTTACAACGCCCACAACCAAACAAGAGTACCGGTACTCCTACCGGAGGCAATACAACGGTTGAAGGGATAGAGATCGAGGATGGTGTATTTATCGCGGGCGTGGAGGCCAGAGGCCAAGGTCATTTATCGGTTTTGGGCACAAGTTTTGGTGGTGGATCATCCGCTGGAGATGGCTTATCGGTTGCGGAAGCGAATATCAAACCTGGTGATGTGCCGGCTGGAGGTTCATTTACGTTTGGGAAAAGGACTATCAAAGGGGGTTTAAGGATTGGGTACCCGCCTACTTGACGTCAAGCGTTTATTTTCACCGATGTTTGCATAATTTCCCTTTTCTGGTTTAATAAAGTTGTAATAATGATTTGAAATTGTGATATCCATGGTGCTTGGTCGGTGACCAAGCTCCGATGTTGTTTGCATAATTTCCCTTTTCTAGTTTAATAAAGCTGTAATAGTGATTTGAAATTGTGGTATCCATGGTGCTTGGTCGGTGACCAAGCACCACTGTTGTTTGCATAATTTCTCTTTTTTGGTTTAATAAAGTTGTAATAGTGATTTGAAATTGTGGTATCCATGGTGCTTGGTCAGTGACCAAGCACTTTGTGTCTCTTTTGTTTTGTTGGCATGTTGCTAACAATTTTGTATCTCGTTTTGTTTTGTTGGCATGTTCGTAACAATTTTGCATCTCGTTCTTTTTGTGTTGATTGGTTTTCTTTTAAAAAGTTTCGAGTGGGTAGAGGCAGCTAAGTTTAGTACTTTTGGCGAATAGATTAGCAGAAGAGTAATTGTACTCTTCGAGGCTCTCTCAATGCATTACTTCTTCTATGTAATATGGGCAGCAGTGGATACTTCTTCTATGTAATATGGGCAGCAGTGGATCTTGAGGCTTACCACTACTCGCTAATTCTTAACCAACCTCAAAGCCCTTCGATTATTTTTTTAAGAAAAACAACAACAAATCCAGCAAGCAAAAAGTTAACTACACAAGTTAATCCTTGATCCACAACCAAACACCATCATCATAACCACCAATAAATCACAATTATCCGTACATGTATATGAACACTTGCAGGTTCTTTGTCTCCCAAAGTTCATTTCCACGGTGACACTGACGGTCAGAAATCTGTAACCATACAAAACAATCGGTAATTTTGAAGCACAACTAATGCACAAATTTCAACAAATTAAAAGAAAAATAGTTAATCGGGGCATTAAGGAGGAATGGGTTTTCGATTTGATTAATGATCCAAACATTTGATTTTAAGTTGAAATAGGGGTCTTGTTCTAAAGAGTAAAGACATAGTTTGATCTAAAATGGTCATCAATCAGACGATGGCCGATTGCGGTGGTGATGCAACCGTGGATGCTGTGATGATGGGTGTGATTAGAGAGAGGAGTTGGATGAGATTTGTTGATTTTACTGAAGGAGAAATTGGTGATGCAAGATTCTATACATTAGTGGGCGTGGAGATACTCCCAGCTGGAGAGAGATGAGTCTAGGGTTTGCTCCAATGGGTAAAGGAGGAGGATACGTTTTGATTTGGTTTTTTCTTTTTCTTTTTTCAAGTTCAGGGCTTACTTATTGTTCACGTAACCAATTTGTCGTAACAATTTTAAGGGGTCCAAATTATTTCCCACCTATTCAATGGAAAATAAGGAGGTGCATATGATACACATCCAAATAAGAATGCATATTAATGTAGCCTTTCTCAAGTGTCTTGGGTTGTTTGTGGTGGTGGGTAATGGTGAAAGAAAGTGTTTTAAAAATCTGACCAGTAAGCAAATTAACCAGAAAAGAGACCGGGTGAAACCGTGAATCGACTACAATGAACCGTGACATCATAGTTACATGATTGAAATAATTTAAATTTACATGTGGGAGTAATTTTATGGGGATGAGTTTGTTGGGCAAAATATGCTAATGCAAGTGGGAGTAATTTTATTGCATGGAGTTCTTTTCCCCCGACGACTCGCTAGCTTGTTTGACCATTCTCCAAAGTGGTGTTGTTTCAAAGTCGTACACAGCTGTAAACACAATCTCTGCAATCATGCTATATGCACAACTATCTAAATACAACCATTCATGTACATGTGGGCTCACACACTATAGTCGAGTTTTAGTACAAAATTGTCATAAAAAAATTTGTTAGTGACTATAATTAAATCGTCCCTATATGCTTTTAACAACACAATATAGGTGAAAACTCAATGACAAAATTTTTTCCATCGCTCGCTAAAGCTTTTAGTGACGTATTTTTTTATATTTAGTGATGGTTTTTTTTGCTACCGCTAAGAATCAATTTTCTTGTAGTGCCATCACCCGATGCCTTTTCCTGTTCACTTGTCGGTGTGGTTTTTAAAACATTGCTCTAAGCCTCTAATTACTTTCATAGTGATGGTCACATGCCTCAATTGAATTTAATACCGAGCAAAATCTATGTGTGTGTGTGTATATATATATATATATATATATATATAGAGAGAGAGAGAGAGAGAGAGAGAGAGAGCCTCTTTAAAAAAACAATTTAAAGAATGATTGGCTAAGAAAGTTGACAAATAAGTTAACCCCTCAGTAGGAGCCGCGCCAGATCCTCATGCGATGATATAAATTTTTGAGATCTAACATTGATAGCCATTATTTCTATGGACAGACGTGAACTACATTAATAGTTACGCAATAAGAATAAAAAAAGGAGACGTGAAATCATCTTGCTTATAAACTATCGTTCTGAGGTCGGATATAGATTCACATTCAGAAAGCACTACTATACAGAGAGAGAGAGAGAGAGAGAGAGAGAGATAGGAAATGGCGCTGCCGAGATTTGTGGTGATCAAGTCACTCTCAAACGAAAAGTACCTGTGTCCGAGTGGGCCAGATAGCTTGCTGAAATTCGAGGGAGCGGGCCTTGACAGCTGGGGCGTGAAGCATGAAGTTGTGAAGGCAAAGTCTGGAGGTGGACTGGTTCACATAAGATGCTGTCAAGCCAAGAAATACTGGAGTCGGGAGGTTAAGCAGGGTAACATTATTGCCGCACAGGCTGAAGACGGAACAACTGCTGCTTGTATGTTGATCAAGCCCTCCAACAAAGACAGTTACGGTGTTACGTTCTTCAATTTTAAACTTCAATGGAAATCGAAATGGCATTCCATGGGTAAAAACAGCGGGGGATATTTAGAAAGTGGAGAAAACTTATGCGGAAGCATCGTACAGGACTTCATCATACAAGATTGGGAAGAGTTATCACGTGCACGCCAAAGTAGGACTACCGGAGTCTATGTAAGAACTGAAGAGACGACTATCAACGATGGTATATTTATTGCAAACACCAATACCGGAGGCGGTGTATCGGTCGCGGACACAAATATCGGAGGTAGTGGATCTGCTGGTAACATGACTAGAGGTGGTGTATCGGTTGCGAACACGAATATCGGACCTAGCGATGGAGGTAGAATAGTGATTGGGGCAAGGACTATCACAGGTGGTATATTTATCGGGAGGCCGTCTTCTTGACATCAAGCGTTTATTTCATCTTTTGTGTGTTTCAATACAGTTGTATTAGCCTCTGTGAATTGAAATAATGGTATCCATGGTGCTTGCTTAAGATGACTTGCGATGTTAGCCCTGGATACACTCTCGTAACAAAAGTCAAATAAAAACATTTGTGTCGTTTCTTGTTTTTTCTTCTTGCCACTGTGCATGCGTTAGGTCTCTTGCTTAGAGAAAAGAGGGAAAAAAATTTAAGGTTGCTACAAAGAATTTTGAAAATACTTATGCTGTGTTTGGATGAGTTAAATTTTGAGAAATTTTTGAAAAAATTTGGGATTATAAGTGGAGAGAGAAACGAGAGTAATAATTGAAAATGTGGATAATGAGTAGAGAGATAGAGAGATAAATGAGAATTATGATTAGAAATAAGAGTAATAAGTCGAGAATAATAATTGAAAGTAGAAATAATGAGTATTTTTTTAGTTGGAAATTTTGGCAACCGAACAAGTCATTAAAAGTTCCTAGAAACAACACATTTTTTTGCCAATTTAGACATTGGAATGACGAGATGAGCAAGTTTATTTTTTTTGATGACTTTAAGTGTTCAGGTCAGTCTAAGCGCAATTCGACTAATGTAAGAATCTCATTGTCCCACTAGCGAAATGCCCGATTAAAATCAGGGCAAAGCCGCGTATGGGTTGGTGCCAAAAAATTGAAAGCATCTAGAGGCTTCCAACCTAAAAACTTAAGCGAGAACAAAACCCCAAATCTGGACCCTTGGTCAAGAGGCCAACCTAGGGATTGAAAAAAAAAATGCGCAAGTTGCCTAAGCCTTGCATACTATAATTATTATCTCAGCCAATCGGATGAACTGGGTGGTGGCAACATTGATATAGGGAAAAAATAATAATTGATTTTGTCATTTTCTTTTTTGTTAATGTCACTCTCCTTCTCTCACAAAATAAATCATCTTATATAAACACAAAGGAGAGTGACATTAACAAAAATGGGAGTGACAAAATCACTCCAAAAATATGTTTAGGCGTAATTGTCACATGTTCATTAACGACTTACATTGTTTAAGGAGTAATTGTTCTCTATTAAAAAAAAGTAAAAATACTTGCGCAATTATGGTCACATGCCTCAGTTAAATTTAGAATTGAGAGAGAGAGAGAGAGAGAGAGAGAGAGAGAGAGAGAGAGAGAGAGAGTAATTGTTCTCTTTAATACTTGCGCATTGAATTTTAAACTCAGCACAGATCAAGAGAGAGGGGAAGCCTTCTTAAAAAACCTTAATTAAAGAATGATTGTTTAAGGTCTATTAAGAAATAAGTTAAGTTAATCCTTAGTAGTTACCCCATGGCCCATATCAATGTTTTGAAAATCGAATTAGTGATCAATGAACCGAAAAATAGATCGGGTGGATGAGTTACTAGTTCAACCACAATTGATTCGGAATTGAACCAGAATGTCATAATTATGTCAAAATATATTAATAATAAAAATCTAATTACATTGAAATATAAGAAGAATATATACGTCAAAAGATGTTGAGAATTTACATGTATTGCTCCTGATTTCAAATGGAAGGAGGAGTTATTGGGTTCGATAGAAATGTTCAGTTCTTCGAATGCACTATGCATTTTTTTCACTATTCCCTTATTGGGTAAGCATAAAACCTTCACATGTAAGCAAAATAGTCTGTTAGTGGTTTCCCTGTTGCAGAGCCCAAGACCTCGTTCATTTTGGAATTTTGAATTTGATTATAGGTAATAAGTATAGAAAGAAATAAAGTAATGATTGAAAACATGGGTAATAATTAGAGAGATAGAGAGAAAAATAAGAATAATGATTGGAGAGAAATAGGAAAATGATTAGAATCTAAAAACCAAAACGAAAGGGGCCCAAGAGTTTAATAGCGAGGATTCCTGTCGAAGCCAGCTTTGTAGTGTTGGCAATCGAGGCGGATCAAGACCTGATAGCCCTCGTCAGTGGCGGCTCCATGATTTTGTATTAGGGTGTTTAGAAATTATCTTTCTATAAACCCAATAATATATACAAGTAACATAGTTTCATATGCGAGTATGAATAATGCAATCAAAAAATTCCAAAAAAAATGTCCATTATACCACACATGAACTCAGAAAAGTTGTTCTAGGTAAAAAATAAATCCACACCATTTTTGGGAAGTGAGTAGATAACAATGAGTTTTTTCAGCTTATGGAAAAAAAATTCAAAGTTCTCATTTCGGGTGGTGAATATGTTTTTTTTTTTTTTTTTTTGGAGTGGAGAGAATAAGATTTTACAATTGACTTGTCATGTTTTGAGTTTATATTAAACTCGTGCATTATTTTACTAGTATCTTCTTGAGAGAAACGGTGGCAAAGAGGTTAGGGTATACATTTTTAAAATGTGTCTTCTTAATTAGTTCCTACGTACCATTAGATTTTCTATCATAGTTGGATCTGAAAAAATTTGGTTCTAAGTTGAAGTCAGCCTCGAACAAAACCTACTTGCAGCTCCCCTACGGCTACGGGAAGAATACATTGCTAAATTTCAAGGAACTGGCCTCTGATAGCAAGGGTTAATTACAAGCACGAAGTTGAGGAGGCGAAGTCTGAAGCTGCACTGGTCCACATAAAATGTTGCGAAACCAGCAAATACTGGACTCTGGCGGGGATGCACAGCAACATCATTGCTGTAGAGGCTGACAAACCGGTGGAAGACAGGACAAGTGGTGCTTGTACGTTGATCAAGCCCACCCTCAAATGCATTGGCGGCGTTACCTGTAGTAGGCCAAGCCAACGGCTCGCACGTCATCAAGCGAGGTGCCGAACCATGCTAGGGCGGTTCATTTGAGTCCAAGCCTTTACTTGGTTCAGGCTCGGCATGTCACGTTCTCAATTTTTAACATAAATAAATAATTCCTTTTTAATAAAAGAATCTCGCGTAACATAAATAATACCCAAAAGAGTTTCCTACCTATTAAATTTACAAACAAGTTCCCATATTTAAAAAAAACACAACCTTGGCACCACGGCTTAAATTAACTTAGTTACAAACACAACCAGCTCAGAATAATACAACTTTCTAGTCAAAAGGAACTTAAGAATAATTAGTTACAAATCCATCTTTGTCAAAGGAAAATCATCACAAGATGTATAAGTAACTAAAAAGTTAGATTTCAAAAGAATAATCTTCATGTCCAAACACGACCATTTCATGCAATCTATTGCCCGGCATTAGAACTTGAAAAGAAGAATTTTGTTGAGCTATACTAGCCCAGTAAAAAAATCTTTATCAATCTTGTATATAAATATAATGACAAGTGCAAACAAGAGAGGATAATGAAATACAACTCAGTAGACAATAATCACTCAACTTGTAAATGAGCCCTTATCGGAATTGAATGCATAAACTATGTAACACAAACCCCTCAAATAATCCCAACTCGACTCATTAAACCAAAACTTCACCATCGGTATTTCCATCACTTGCGTTACCGTATAACACCATAAGGATTACCGTGTTACCACCACTTGCGTCACGGTGATCCCTAACGACTCGGGTTACCGTATTACCACCACTTGCGTTATGAAACCTCTAAGTCTCCGTATTACCACCACTTGCGTTACGGAACATCTTAATCCAACTTCCAACCCAATCGACTATTTTCTTATACAATACGCAAGCTAAGACTCTCCCATGATCCATTCTTAGGTGAAACATCATACATTATGCCTATGTCATTACATATGCACCATGAACGATCACAAATACCAAGAATATATAGTTAATTAATGCACTTTAACAATGTCTTAACGAAGTCATTTCTTATTCGATTCTCGCTAACGAAAGACCAACGGAACAAGGATAGCATCGAATAGTCAAAGGAAGTCAATTAGACAAGCTTGCGATAGGTTAGAAAGTGTTCAGAAAATTTAGAAGTGACTGGGGGTCAAAACAATCGACGGGAGAGCAGTAAGAGCAAAACTGGAGTTAAGCTCCTGGTATCAATATGCGCAAAAGCCGTATCGATACAATATTTACTATCCAAAAAGATAAGCTTACTGTATCGATACGCCACAAAATCCGTATCGATACCACGGGGCTTCGGGTAGCAATTTCAGCAGATTTTCAAAGCATGCTCAACAACGAAAATCCAACAATCCAAGACACGAATCAACACCAAATCAACACATAAACGCATAGAGGAGGTAAAGAAGTCTCTACCTCGCAACAATAGCTGAGATTCAAGCGATTTGAACGAACCCTAACCTCTTTGAACTTCGAAACTTCGATTCAAGCCTAACCCAAGGATCTCTAAGCTGAAGAACGCGAATGGAAGGCTTGAGGGAGGTTGATCTTTGAGAGTTTTGCGAGATTGATTGAGGTTTTATGAGATAGAGCAAGAGAGAGAGTGACCCAAGAGAAGGAGAGAGGAACGGATGAGAGAGAGAGAGAGAGATGGGGGAATATGATCTCCTACACACCACACACTCCCCTTTTATAGCCCTAAATCTATTTATCACACTCACACTCCCTCAAGTCTCAATTCGATCTTTCACTTCAATCCTCAATTCAATTTACCACAAATAATCCACATTTCTCAATTATGCATTTAATAAACATTTCAATAATTAAAATTTTACGGGTCCCTACAAGGCAAAACCGTCGAATTCTCAGAAGACGCTCCGTCGGAATTAGCTATAGTAATCAGCTCGGCATATCGACCTTCTGATGGACGGACTCCACATTCGGCCTTGAGCGAATGTGAGGGCAATGTAGCCAGCTCACCCATGTGGGAACAACAACCATGGCCATGATGACGACCATGACATCATCCAAACGGTTACAAGCTTGGATAAGGACGAGGGTGCGTGAAGGTGTCAGCTCACCCTATAAACGGTTACGAAACCCTAGAGTGACAGAAGGGTGATGTCGGCCGACGCATGACAAGCACATGTATAGCCTTGGACGCCAAGCTAAGGAGTGCCCTATAAATACCCCATTATGCTAACCCTAGAGAGGTACATGCTCTTGCACTCTAAAACCCTAGTTCTTGGCTTTCATCTCTGAGCAACTATACTCATCCTTGCACCGGAGAGCCATTCCGGAGATACTCCGGTGTGGTCTTTTAGTCATGCTTCCTTGTGCAGGCTAGGTGGAAGTCAGTAGCCACTCTTGAACCACGGTCAAGGAAAGAGCGAACCAGATTTATTGGAGCCCCTCGATTTAGTGAACCTGACGTGAACCCTGTTTTTCAGATCCACGGCAACTCCTCATTTATTCTTTGAATCATTCGTTCCTGCAACCTCATTCTCTCAAATCTCTGCCTGGCAAATGGGCAGACCTCCACCTCCCTTTCAACCTCTAGATCCCTCCTTACAAATTATCTCCGAAACCGGTGTCAGCCTTAACCGACCCACTCAAATTTGAGGGGGGAGAGAGAGAGAGAGAGAGAGAGAGAGAGAGGAAAACGGATCGGGTCGGGTTTTAATGAGTATGCTTGTGACTCATATTTGACCCACCCAAATTCGACCTGTATTATGTTGACCCATAGTTAACCCATGACCCCTACCAACCCGCCCAAACCCAAACGTTTGCCACCCCTAGTTTGAATAATAAGAAAAAACAGAGATGTTCTCTACATTGTGAGTTTGTGAGTTTTGTTCTCGTGTTTGTTATTGTTTTCATATGCTTCTCTACATCAATGAATCTCAACTATCAAATATGCCATGTAGGAAGTTTTTAAAATATCATTGAGTAATGTAATATAGAGTTTTTTAAAAAGTCAAACTTCTAGCTTTGCTTTGAAGGTAACACAACAAATTACATCACTACCGACTAAAATTCGTGACTAAACAAAGTTTGGTCGCCAATTATAGAACAATTTCTGTAAGGACCCGTATTTTTCAGATATTATTTAAATGTTTTATAAATGCCAAAAATTGAGGAAAATATGAAATTTATCGAATTTATGTGATTAGGGGTTAAAGTGAAAAAAAATTGAAAGTTTTGGGTGTTAGGGAGAAGTGTGGGAGGTGTGTGTATATAAGAGTGTGGTTGTTTCAAAAAAAAAATGAGTGTGGTGTGTGTGGCAGGGGAATAATTTCCCCACTTCATTCTTTTTTCTCTTCCCCGTTCCCTCACCTTTTCTCTCTCCCGACTCTCTCTCGGCTCCCTCTATCTCTCTCACTCTCTCACCCAATCACTCAAAATCCCAAACAATCAACCTCAACTCCATCTTCTACTTGCGTATTGGGGCTCGTATCGCGTTGGATAGAGTTCAGTTTGGTGTATTTAGCTCAGTTTGGATTCCGGAAGCTAGGGTTTGCCCAATTTCTTCGATTTCAGCTTGAATACTGGAGGTAGGGAATTCTACCTCTCTTTATATGTTATTTGAGTGTTTTTATACCTTATTCGAGTTGGTATTGGTTGTTATTGAGATTGGATCGAAACTTGAAATTTTCTGTCGAAATCTGTTGAAATCGCCTATAAGTTACTCCCCCTATCGGTAGGAACTTTTCACCTACCGGTAGAACGATTGAGAAATTTCTTCAACCAGCTCAAACGTATAGCAGCAGTTCAAAAGCTGCTCAACAAGCTGCTCTACGTATTCAACTTCTACCGGTAGGTCATGCACAAATTCAAAATGTTGGCCATTCTGGTAAGAATTCCTTACCTACCGGTAGGTCATGCACAAATTCAAAATGTTGGCCATTCAGTTTTCAGTTTCTACCGGTAGGTCAAGTTCTACCGGTAGAACTTGCTTGCCTATCGGTAGGAGATTGAGCTACTGCAGTATTCCTACCGATAAGAGATTGAGCTGCTGCAGTATCTTTCGGCTGCTTCCTTATATCTTCCAACTCCTATTGTGAAGCTTTTCATCGACTCTAATGGGTTTGTTTCCGCATTCCTTCAAGTGTTTTGAAAAGTATTACCCGTTCTTCACTTAGAGTGGTGTCTAATAGATTAGAGTGAACTTGTCGTATTAAGAAATGAGAATTGGACATTAGTGCACATTAAAATATGAACGATACACTTGGACATGTTTAGGGATCTGACGAGTAGTATTGCAATCCGTTTTCTCTTGAGTCGTAGAATTCTTAGGTCCCCTTTAGTATATGCTTTTACGGACTCCAAGTACATAAACTAGATGACCGAGCATCGCAGAGTCTAGTCGTGGGTAGATATGTGGTACGTGAAGGTACGGGGGTGTACTTAGAAGTACGGTGAGGTCGTGTGGTATTGTGGTATGCTCAAGGGATAAGGCATGTATTAATTAATTAGTCGGAGTCTTGATATGGATAACAGTTTGGAACGTTTAGAAATGTAATGAACGTGGTGAATTGGTTGAATGTTTAGAATGCTTGAAGTGAAATTGATGTTGTGAAAGAACTGTTTGAGAAAATATAATAACTTGTGTCCGTACGACTCGTCAAGTCTTTCAATCCCTTTGGCATTCTCCATATGAGGTTCAAGTGTAGAAACTAATGGATAATGTGTTGTAGGATTATATATACGGGCTTAATACGCTTTGTCAGACGCGGATGGGTGAACAAATGAAAAGGCATGAACGTGCATATTTGGGGAGTTAAGAAATGGTTAATTGAAGTTATGTGGTACAATCAATAGATTGATGATGAAATTGATTATGAAATGATGTCGATTATGAAAAGTGTGAAAGGTGACCCAAGTGGAGGGAAAAGACTCAGGGTGACCCTGCGCTCGAGGGAACTAGACCCGAGGTGACTCAACTGATTCTTGTTATTGAGGGAAAAGACTCGGGGTGACCCTGCGCTCGAGGGAACTAAACCCGAGGTGACCCCAAATTATTATTATCATTATTAAGAGAAAAGACTCGGGGTGACCCTACGCTCGAGGGAAGTAGACCCAAGGTGACCCTAGCGATTGTCGAGGGGAAATATCTGATTAAAAGGAAAGGTTTGCGATAAGGGGATTTGATGAAGTTCAATGTGGACACGAGAACAGTTGTAGTACTGTACGAAGAATAATAAGATGTTTATGAATCGAATATAGACAAATGTGGAACGACGTAAGTTTATCAATGTATCTAGTTAAAGAAGTAAACGGCTAGTGACATTTATGTGAAGTCTAGGATCCTTATACGATAATTTGCAGCTTGTTGGTAGTCACTTGTACTCTAGGCGTATCCATTATCGGTGTATGATTCATTCAAATTGCATATCGCTTGAGCTTAAAATTCTCTACTGGGCTAGTGTAGCTCAACAAAATCTTTCTTTTCAGGTTCAGACACTGGGCAAAAGATTGCATGCATTGTGTGCTTGGCAGTGACAGACTTTATAAGCTGATATCATTGTATTTCGTCATCGTCATATGGATCCCATTTTGTAAAATACGATCTTATAACTAATTACTCTTAAATTTTCTTTGGATTGAAGTTGTAATTATCTAACCTAAAGATTTGTTTGTAAATTAAACAGGAGAGAAATTCTTTTGGGTAACGTATATGTTATGCGAGACTTTTTTATTGAAAATATATTGTTTAATGATGTTGAAAATCGAGAGCGTGACAATTTCTGACTAAATATTACTTAGTCGGTAAATTTTAATATCAATGCCGACTAAATATATTTTAGTCGGGAATTGTAGTTTTTTTGCCAACTAAACAAAATTTTAGTCGGAAAATGTCAATTTTTTACCATTTAAAATATCAATACATTTGCCGACTACATCATTTGGTTGGTAAATGTTTATATGTACTGACTAAAAATATAGTTAGTCGGGAAACGTCAATTTTTTACCATTTTAAAATATCAATACATTTGCCATGTAGTCTGAGTATAGTGGAATTATCCATCCGCTCTCCCGAGGAGTAGATACTCAATCTATGTATCAAACCACATAAATCTCTTGACCAATTTTAACAGCGAGAATTCCAGTCAAGCCAGCTTTGTATGGTTGACACAATCGAGGACCGAAAGCATTATCCCCGGCCTTGATCCCCAAACCCTTTTGATCCCTTTTCCCGTCCCCTCCCCAATCTCCAATGGAGATTTGTTTTTACCCAACATCCTCGCCCTAAAAAAAATGATCCAAAGTTCTTTAAAAAAATTGCTGCCCTCTTTTTTCAACAACATTTGTGCTCCTAACTAACTTTGCCAAGCCTCACTGGAAAAAATACTCCACCTGGTCCAAGGCCTGATCGAACCCACCTTGAACCATCAAATTCAAAATTAAATTGGGTTTTCAAAGGAAAACGCAGGTGTGAATAGGGCCCCTCTACAAATTAAGGGGACAACCGAAATTATACAATAACCATATATGATAAATACAATAAATGTGAAAACCATTACTGTACTGCACAAGGGGATCAACCTCAGCTTGTCCAGTTCAGAGAGAGAGAGAGAGAGAGAGAGATTACCTGCTATTTTGTCATGTGTGGCACAAGTGGGAAAAGTTGACAAATTATTTAAGTTAACCCCTAAGTAGAAGCCGCCCAGGTAATCACGCCATGATAAAAAATAGTTAAGTTAATCTGTAAGAAGAGGTATTCTCTCCCTCTGATATAAAATTTTTAAGACAATTTACAAATACTTGCCCAGAGGGCCTTACATAGGTTAATTATTATAGTCCGACTTCGATAGGCCATTAAGAAATAATCACAAGTCAGGTAATAGTACAGAGACATAGGAAATGGCAATGCCAAAGTTTGTGCTTATCAAGTCACGAAGTCAGTAGGGTTTAGTACCATAGTTGAATTTCCTTTAAGGTTATTTATAATCTCATAAACTAAACCAACAACAAATTTGAATTAGTTAGTACCATAAATACTATTCTTCCGTCCACATTCTTCAGCCCTCGTCCCATTGTAGCCAGATACGTATATTTTTTATTGGTAATATTTTTTATGTGCAATATAAATCTTGTTTGATAGGATCTCGATTAGACTATCAAACAAAGTTTTCAAAATCACCTAAAATTATAGATTATAAGATATAATCAATTGAAAAGTGACACAAACATTCAAAATGGACTAAAGAATAGAGACAAAGGGAGTAGTATATTTAGACACAGTGGACATGTAGAGAGAATGCAGGGCACAACACCTATAGCAACAAATTTTCTCCCTTCTCGGTCTTTTTAAATTATTTCAATAAGTTAATGTGTTACGTGTTGATGAACTACAAATTATCTAGATTGGTGGGTATTCATAGTATATTGAGTTGAGTGTTCAAATACATAATAACATAATTAGGCTAATTAAATTGGTTGATTTGTGGGTTAATTTTTTGGGTCGGGTATTCATTCATATTTGTACTGGGTGTTCAAAATTAAGAAAGGTTGACCTGAAATTTCTACATATATTATGAACCAAAAAAAATTTTGGGTGGTCATAATGTGGAGCCGCCTCTGAGCTCCGTCCCTGATCCCCAAATGCCCTCCGTTTCCCTGTCCCCTCCTTGATTCCTAATAGAGATTTGTTTTTACTCTACATCTCCACCCCAAACGGAGAACAGGGATCCCACGATGATTCAACGATCCAAAGTTTAAAAAGAAAAAAAAAAAAGAAAAATAGCGGAATTTTCATGGCTGCCCTCTTTTTTCAGTCCTCTCTTTTCTCTCTCCTCCTTCATCAACAACATTTGTATTCCTAAATTTGCCAAGCCTCACTCGAAAAACTCCACCTGGTCCACGGCCTGAGAGCCCACCTTTTCCCCTTGAATCATCAAACTCACAATTTCGGTTTTCAAAGGAAAACGAAGGTGTGAAAAGGGCCCCTCTATAATTAAACCTCGTATAAACCTCGTATATGATCAATATGTCCTTTTCACACACACAGATAGTGAGAGAGAGAGAGAGAGAGAGATTACCTATTATTTTGTCGGGTGCGACACAGCTGGGGAAATTATCCATGTGTGAAAAGGGCCCCTCTATAAACCTCGTATAAACCTCGTATATGATCAATATGTCCTTTTCACACACACAGATAGTGAGAGAGAGAGAGAGAGAGAGAGAGAGAGAGAGAGATTACCTGTTATTTTGTCGGGTGCGACACAGCTGGGGAAATTGACAAATTAGTGAAGTTAACCCATAAGTAGAAGTCACCCAGGGGCCAGGTATTCACGCCATGATGGTAACATTTTTAAGACGATTTAAGAAATTTTGCCCATGGGGTCTTACATAGGTTATTTTATCCTGACTTTGATTGGCCATCAAGGAGTCTAACATTATTACAACTACCATTAATAGTGACATAATAAAGAATAAAAAAGGGAATTTACCAGCACTCAAAAGCGTTGGCAAAGGTGTCGTGAAATGCTGCTATATATACCTATTTGACCTATACCGGCACTTACCCAACAGTTGGGATATATGTAACCGTTAGTGTATCGTTGTACCAATGCTGCTCATTGCAAACTTGTTAACCTAATTATTTGTGAATGTACATATTTATAGAGAAAATTTTATAATTTACAGAGCCTCCATAAATAAGATTGACGGAGCTCAATCTTAACTGTCTAAAAGTGTTTTGGATGATCTGGATTAAAAATAATTTATTAGCGGCAATAAATATCGATTGCCGGTAGAAGTTAAAAAACAAATCTCAATTATTGATTCCTGAAATAGACGAATATGATTGCACGGCTCTTTGAAAAACCTATTCAAAAGCTTCCGTAAATAAGTCATTCTCATAATTATGTAAGTGGTGTGTCCGTACAGACCGTACATGTATATGAACTCTTGCAGGTTCTTTTAGTTTCCCAAAGTTCATTTCCCACGCACACATTGGTCATACCGACGGTCGCAAGCATGACAATTGGGTAATTTTCAAGTACAACTTATGCACAAGTTTCAACAAATTAAGGATACAATAATGCGTTTTCGATTTGATTAATGATCCAACCATTTGATTATAAGTTGAATAGGGTGTTTTGTCCTAAAGAGTAAAGACACAGTTTGATCTAAAATGGTCGTCGAATCGGATGACCGTGTATTGCGGTGGTGATGCAACCATGATGCTGTGGTGATGGGTGTGATTAGAGAGAGAAACTGGATGAGATTTTTTGATCCATTTTTTTTTAATCAGAAAAAAAGGTTCCAAAAGTGAGAACAAGATCAACCTATCACTGCTGATCACCTCACAATTTTTTTTAAAAACAGAAAACATGTTATCAAAGAACCAACAGAATACCCAAAAGGTCAAAAATCCAGTACCCCTATATGGGCCAAAGCCCGGACACCAGCCCATCCCCAAACCAAAGCACAATGACCCTAACCTTCGCTACCTCTGCCGCCACTGTGAGCCAAAACCCGACAACCACCTCAGCACCACCCAAGCTCCCAACACAGCAGTCAAAACAGCCAACCACCAGCTGCAAAAACCAAATCCTAGACGACAGCACCCCACCTTTGACTGCCATGAACACCACAAACATCCACGCTCCGGCCACTAGAAACGCAGTCTAGCAGATACAAACCGGAGACCTCTTAAAAAACAAACCTCAAAGAATTATTGTTTAAGGTGTGTTGACAAATAAGTTAAAGTTTGTAGGAAAGGTCAATAGGCGCGACCATTGACTGTTTGACTACCCAATGAGCAGCTGACACGTGTACTCGTCCTCGCGGGGTTGACGATTTGACCAACGAACCCTAGCTCGCCACGTGGCGCCTCAGTCGCGCGACACGTGGCCTTGCGCGTGGGAGCCTCGCGCTACCCATAGCTTTGCAGCGCCAATGTAAGGGTCGCGAGCTCAAATTCCTCCCTTAAGGAGAGAGTTATATTTATTCCGATGGACACTTGGCGCGGTCCCAGTCTAATGGAGACGATAACGCGGTTTAACCAAGGCACCAGAGAAATTGCCCAGACTCTTATGTCTGCTCCGGCCTTTAGGCAGGACCCGAGGGGCCCCTTGAGGCTTGGCAAGCGGTACTGGCGCGACCGAGTAGGTCACGACCTTGCCCTACGGGAAGGAAGGGGATCTAGTGGCTTGGTGGCTGTAAAAGAAGAAGAGGATCTCTGCGAATAAGAGGATACGCATACCGTCATACTCGCGGTCATCGCGAGGGTAGCGACACCTCAGCGGTCAGGGGGTACAGAAGGGACACGTGTCATTTTATCAGCGCGCCACTTGGTGCCCGAGCATTAGCTCGTGTGGGCTATAAAAATGAACGTTTCTTCATTGAACCTCAACAACAGAGCACCTTGTGAACAGTTCCTAGAGAGAGAAAGTTGGTGAGCACTGATTTCAAAGGAGGTCTTATCCTCTTTCAGGGGCTCTATTGTCTTTCCTCCTAGGGATCTCTTGGGTTTGGATCTCCACTGCCTACCCTCTCTGTTCACCCCTGCTCTTCTTCTTCACCCTTCTAGATCACTCATTTCATCCCTTTCCATGGCTATTACAACCTCTCCGGCACATCTATTCTCTTAAAGGGTATTTGTCCACTCAAAAATCGGACCGATCCTACAAAGTTAATCCCCAGTAGTCACAAGATTTTCAAGTCTTTTAAGCCTTGTCATTTGCATCGTCATAGCCACTTGGCTAAAAAGAGACTGTTGATGCATGGTAGGTCATTGCCAGTCTCATCATATCAAGAAGAAGCACTAGTTTTGAGTACGGGAGTGTTGAGATACCCAAAATACATTAATTGCACGCATCCTCATTCGATTGGCCTCTTGGCCCTATCATTTGGTCTCCTTGCATGGCATCTTAGGGACGAAATAAATCGAAACTTTAAACAAATAAGATAACTGTTCGATATTTTTCCGTTTTGGGAAGACTACAATATACACTCTTTATTTAGGTGTGTATTATATGCACTCTCAAAATGTTATGAATTATAGAAAACATGTTACAAATCGTATAAAGGTTACGAGATACATCAAAATATTATGAATCATAATAAAAATGTTACAAATCGTACTGCTGAAAAGTTATGAATTTTAGAACAAAAGTTACGAAACACGCTAAAAGGTTATGAATGAACTATAAAATTAGTGCATTTGGTACACCCTTTTAAAGAATGTATATTGTAGACTTTCTCTTCCATTTTTTGTGAACTTTTTTTTTGCTTATAGTTATAATTTTATACTCCCTCCGTTCCTAAATGTTTGACACTTTCATACTTTTTATTGTCCCATATAATTTGTCCATTTTGAAAAGTCAAAAGCAAAATATGATAAATTTTCCATGTTACCTTTTTCTTTTGGGCACAAAATTTCAAATTTAAATTTCAAGTACTATTCAAAGTACACTAGAAGAGTAAGATTGAACACTTAATTTTTGCACAATACAATAATATTTCTTCTTTAAAAGTTAGAACTCCCAAAAGTGCCAAACATTTAGGGACGGAGAGAGTATTTTTAAACTCTTTTTGTTGTCTCGTCGAGATAGATGATTAATCCAAAAAATCACGCAAATCTAACAAAATTTGAAAAAACGAATAAAACACATAAAATAAAGTAATAAGTTAAGTTAAAAAGAAAGCATCCAGAATAAAAAATTTGTTGCGCAAAAAATGGTAATGCACGTGGGAGTAATTTTATTTTATGGTGTTCTATTCCCCCAACGACTGGCTAGCTTGTTGGAGAATGGTCGAAAGCGGCACCGTTTGAAAGTCGTACACAGCTGTAACGCGTACAACATCCCCGATTGCCTCCCTTGGGGCAAGGAAACCCCGCAAAAGGAGTTCTCTCCATCCGCCAGAAAAGGGGAAAAGAAAGGACTGAACCTATGGAGCCATTTCCATGTCCGTCGGACGTCAAAGTGGCGGACTCCGTCACCCTAAAGCTCTCCCCGACGAACTACTTCGCGTGGAAGAACCTGATGCTCGCGTTCTTCGAGAGCCATCGCCTCAGTGGCTTCGTCGACGGCACCCTTCATCCGCCGAGCAAGCCGTCTCCGCTTGCGGAGTCTTCGGTTTTGGAAGAGAAGCGCCGGGAGGAGGAGGAGGAGAGGAGGGAGCTGATGCGTCGGGACGAATGGGACCAGAAGCATACGCAGCAGCGTGATCGGGAGAATGAGTCGGAGCAGGAGCGTCTGAGGGAGTTGGTGCGGGAGCAGGAGCGCGTGCGGGAGTGGGAGCAGGAGCAGGAGCGTCCGGAAGGGGAGCGGGAGCGGGAGCAGGAGCGTCGAGAGAACTGGAAGCAGGAGTGGGGGGAGGAGTGGAAGAGTCGGGAGGAGCAGGAACGTCAGCAGGAGTGGGATCGGGAGAGGGAGCGTCGGAAGCAGTGGGATTGGGAGCAGGAGTGTCGGGAGAAGCGGAAGCAGGAGCGTCGGGAGGAGGAGCGTATGTACACGGGGTGGAAGAGATCGGACGGTTTAGTAAGGGAATGGATACTAGCGATGGTGACAGAGGAAATACTGCTACAAGTGATGCACTTGGTAACTGCTCGAGATGTTTGGATTAAGCTCAACAAGATACTTACCTCGCCTTTTCAAGTCTCTCAACTTGAACTAATTGGTAAATTGTTTATTCATTTGAATTGAACATTTTGGTGAGAAAAATAGAAAAAAGTACAAAAAAATAATAATAATAATACAGTAATATTTTGATTGATCATTCCTCTTTCTTACCCAATCTCACCATGGTGAGATTTAGAGAGAAATGTATCAATTTCTTTGCTCCTCCTTTCTCACCCCCAAAGGGGTGCTTTCTCAATATCAATTTTTTTATTCAACCGTATATCAAATTTTAGAAATGGTAAAAAAACCGACTAGGTTTGGCTAAATTGGCTTCTTTTTGTTCTTTTTTCAAAAAATATTTTGTATTTATTCGCTTTAAATCAAATTTTTACAAATTATTAATTTGTATCGACAAAAGAAATTAAAAAAATAAAAACTATATTATCTTTCTGACTGCTTTTGTTTTCATTCAGAAAAATATAAAAGTTTGGTCATAATATACTTTTTTTATTTCTCTCGTCGAAATGAATCAATAACCTACAAAAATTTAACACGAAAAGAAAGCCAATTAACTTCACGCAGCATTCATTTCATTGTATTTTTTTCTCACCTGGAATGAATCAACTTTCCAGTTTCATTCCAATCAACCAAACACTTATCGGAGTATTCCCTTTTGTTAAAACCCTGAAATCCGAAAGACTGGACAGACCAAAAAAGAGGGCAGATTCTAAGCCAGTACATGGTGTTGCACAAAGCCGCCCTAACCGCTGATTGGGACACCGCCGCCAAATTCTTGGGCCAAGAACCCGACGCAGTTTTTCAGCCCATCACGTGGTGCTTAGAAACTGCTCTCATCGTGGCCGTCCGTTCGGCTAAGCGAAACCACTTCGTGAAGAAGGCAATGGAGAAGATGCAGCGGGAGGGTGTAGCGCTGATAGCGCAACAAGACAAATCGGGGGCCACCGCCCTCCACGCGGCGGTGGACGGAGGCAACATAGAGGCGGCTGTTTGGCTGGTGCAGAAGAATGCGGAATTGGCCAACATTGGGGACAAGTATGGAACACTCGCCGTGCATGTGGCGGCCAGACTTGGGAATAGGGAGATGGTTGATTTCTTGATGAAACATACTGCGAACCTGTCCGAGAATGAATCGGGTCTTAAACTATTGCATGCTTTGGCTTGTAGTGGACTTTATGGTGAGTAATACTTACCTTTCTGTTTTACTGAGCAATTATTGAGCGCAGGCACAACAATAATACTCCTCCCGTCTCAAAAAAGATTGGCAATTTTTTATATCTATATACAATTTGTCATTGCTCATAAATCATATCTTTAAATATTTTATAATATTTTCCATGAATTTGAAAACTTTGGATTGTAAAACTAATCGAGAGCTATCAAACAATATGCATATTGCATATATTTTGAGATTCATGTTAAAAAAAATACAAGGAATGAAATTGACACAAATACTAAAAATTGTCATCTTTTTGGGACGGACGAATTATTATTTTACCAAAAAATTCTATAATCACACCCACTCACACAGTACATGTACAACTATACACACACTCACAATCATTTATATGTCTGTTATTGTAGAAGTCTTGTTGTTTTACTTGATATCCAAGATAGTAAAAGACAGAATGAGAGTGGTGATGCCAATGGACCGGGGGATCCTGAAGGGCGGAATTGTCGTACAGGGTTGTAATGCACAATCTAGGCTGTACAAAGTGTTTTCAATGATCTCGTGTGTGTATGTGTGTAAGCTTAATTACTTTTATATCCCTTTGATTTTCACGTGAATTCCACTTCAGTTATGCGCCTTTCAATTTGAACAAAAATGACCTTCCACTTTTGATTGATTTTCAATGTTTCCCCTCCCTAGCCTTCCATCTAGTTTTTGGATGGAAAATACTCTTGTGATTGGCACGCGACCTATTAAGAAGGGTATATACGACATTCCTCTCTCAATCCCTATTTGGAGGGAGTTTTCCCTCCTTTCCTCTTTCCAGTCCTCTGTTTCCCGCCAAGCTCCTCTATTATATTAACTCCAAACCACACCAAACCCAATGCATTCTGTAATAGTAAACCAAACCTAGAGAGAGTGTGAGTAAGTGAGGATCAAGACCATGGTTGGAAGGTGCCGTGATTGTGGACTTCATGCTCGCATTCAAACGTCTTGGACATTAGCAAACCCTGGTTGGAGGTTTCATCACCATCAATGTGTTCCCTAACCAATTCTATTACATCTTCCACCTCTGTAGGTCCAATCCTAGCATGTCTAACCCCATCGTCAGAAGTAGATCCCATTCCATGACATGAGCTGCTTTGGGTTTGTGAAATTTCAATGGGATTGATGGGTTCTATATATATCTCAACTAACCTACGCGGGGGGAAGCTGTGCAATCATATCCATTCCATCAGTCTCACTCAATAACATCTTCAACAGAAGTTTTACAATTTTCCCAATCATCGCATAGTAATAATTTATCATACCCATGTACCCCAGTTTCTCGACAATATCAGCAAGTTCTATCATATAGAATTTATTAGGGTGGCAATCATTAACATACATAGAGCTCCCTCTCTCATACCTAATTCTAGGTATGTTTACGAACTTACCCCCATGGAAAATCTAGATACTAAAAAATTCATCGATCACTGCATTAACATTCCAGAAAGGGCCACAAAGTCACAAACAAGGACAAAAAAACAAAGATAAAAAACGAAAAGGAACTCGTGCAAAAGCACCTTCTTCTTTATAAAACCCAGTCAAATACAAGTTTACACACCATTGTAACACAAGGCACAAACCACTACAAACAACATGCTCAAGTGACATATATAGGTAGAGTGATACCAGTCTCCCAAAGTGTAAAATAAGAGTTAAACCCTAGTTTTCTTTTTTCCAATCTGAGAATCAAAACCATAATTTTGTTGGAATAGTAAACAATGAAAAAAGGAACCCACACCCCCAAATTTGAATAAACAAAGGCCAAAGCTTTGTGCAGCATGGAAAGTGGCGCGCCTCGTTGAAAGTGCAAAAGGACCAAATAGCATCGTTTCTACGTTCACTAATGTCATTTTTTTTTAACTGTAAAACAACGAAATAAATAAATACGAGGGTTATGTCATCTTCCAGATGTAGACATTGCTTCATCCAAAGCTCTTTGTCGTCATCTTCTTGTTGATCTAGTTGTGGTTTGGGTTCGAGGTTGGTAGATACATTAGGGTGTACAAAAGGGGAAAAAGCTAATTGGGAATTATAAAGGTAGGATTTTCTATGGAGAAGTAGGGTATGAGAGGAATGTCCTATATACCCTTCTAAATAGGTCACGTGCCAATCACATGCCTATTTTCCATCCAAAAATTGGACAGAATGCCAAGGAGGGGCAACATTGAAACTCAATCCAAAAGTGGAAAGATCAGTTTTGTTCAAATTGAAAGGCGAAGGACTGAAGTGGAATTCACGTGAAAGTCGAAGGGATATATAGGTAATTAACCCCCTAGTTCTTGTGAAACAAAAGGAAACGCGTATATTTGTTGGCATTTGAAGAATGAAAAATTTAATTATGTAACGTGTGTTTTCCACTTGGTATAATTGGACAGACATTGCTGTAACATTTCTTCAGCAAAATCGAAAGTTAGCATCCATGGAACCCTCCCCATTGGTGGTAATCACTCAAAAGCGCACTTCGTTCCTTAGTGGAACCTGCTTGAACATCTTGCAGCACTTAATCTATTCTGGTTAGTCTCTTCATTTTGAGAAACTATGGTATATGCAGACTATGCACTCGATCTATGATAGGGTCAAATAATACTTTGTGATGTCAATTGTCATGTAGGCATTCCTTTGAAATTGGAAGACATTGCAAACCACCCACAAGAAAGGGACATTGAGAATCCTGCCAAGTGCGTAGTTTCTGCTCTGATTTATGGTAAGACTTGAACCTCTAATTTCCTTCAACCATTTGTAATTGTTGCATTTTAGAACTTGCGAAATTAACCTTGGGCTAGCTCATGTGAAAAAGAGCATCAACGGCTTATTCATATGGAAATTTGAACTCTAAATAACCAAATTTGGAGACAAGTAATTATTCGGTAGTCCTGAAAGGTATTCAATAAAATATTCCAACAAGGTGTTGCTAATGCCAAAATTGTGTTTGTTTGTGCCAAAACTGTAGTGCATAAAAACCTTGTACAAGCAAGGCTTTTATGCACTACGTACAGTTTTGGAGGCTTTATGCAATACAGTTTTGGCACAAACAAAAACGGTTTTGGCATTATCATTTTCTTTCCAATACTGTGTAACCAAGAGCAACAAACAACGTACTTCGATTTCGAAAATAACGACAAACTATAAAGCACCAACACTCCTAGAGACAGCATGTCCTGTTGTTCCACATAGGGACATGAGGGAGATAAGACAAAATACATATGAAACACTCATGTAGCGTGTTCATTAATTTTATTTTATTTTATTTTCTTTCTTGTGGGGGGAGGGACAAATATAAAGACACGATAAGCTTTACATATGTTTTGTACGTTTGTTTTTAAAAAAAGGTGTAATACGATGTATGTTCAATGCTTGTTTATAAATGCTTCTTGCTTATGCATATGCCTAAGCATGTTGTGTATATTATTGTGCAAAATGTTGAGTTACTATCACTCTTCTAAAACTTGGGTGGAGTCACTGGCGACGCCTACATGTAAGGTGTGGGGTTAGGTAACACAAAAAAATGATTCACTGCATTTGACACCATACCATGGCCTATGACCCCAACCCTTGTTGTTGCACGCAATAATTTTCCCTCCACAACCTTTGTTTTCCAGTCCCTCCACGACCCACTTTCCATTCTTCTCTACCGTTCCTACCACAAGAAGCACCGTGTTTTTTGGATAATTCAGAAAAGAAGCAATATCAAGGGGTTAATAAGTTTCAGTTCGAGAAATATATGATTTGGGAAAGTTTATGTTACTATGTACTAAATTGACATGAATATATCCTGTCAGAATAGTATGTACATTGATAGGATTCCACTCAGTTAGAAGCTAGCGATTATAATATTAAATGGGAGAGTGTTGCCAATTAACACAGATATACAGAATCTGCATACGTAGAAATTAATTTTTTATTGAGTTATTGGAAATAGAGATTATTTGTCGATTAATGTAAAACAATTTGATGTAAAGCAATTGAAGTTTAAATTCACAAATTAATGACACCATGAAAAATAATTCTTGGAGTCGCCACTAGGTGGAATAACCAGTTTAGTGAAGGAAGGCCACCTAGTGTGGTTGGTTTCTTACTCTCCCTCTTGAGGGAGAGATTCTCAGTTCAAGTCCTGCTTGAAGCGGTGCTCGACTTCCGTTATTACGACTAACTTCTATATTTCTATTGTCTGGCTAAAAATAAAAACCTGCCTAGTGACCCCACTCGACCAATACTCTGTCCACTAACTCTTCTTTTATACTATCTGATTTCAAAAAATTTGTTATGCAGTGAAGCAAAAGCTGACTGCACTGTTTTGGGATGTCGCCGAAAAACTTGGTAGGGATTCACTATACCTACATTCACGTATATATGCAGAATCAGTCTTGATTCCTTTCAATTGCAGACCCTTCCAATTCCATTAAATCCCTTCGGGAGACCAAATTGATTCACCACCAAGCACTCAGCCTCGTCAAATGCCTTTGCGAGGAGGTAGTGAAAACCGACTTCCCGAATGCTGCGAAAATCTTCACAGAGCCGCTGAGGAACGCGACGTGCTTGGGGATCCATGAGATCGTGGAGGAGATTTTGGAGACGTTCCCCAGCGCAATTCACTTGAGGAGCGAGAGGGATCAGTCCCTATTCCACCTCGCAATCGTGTACCGTCGGGAGAACGTTTTCAACCTCATCTATCAAATGGAGGAGGACCGGCGTGCGCGTGCTTTTTTGTCGACGCCAGATGCATCGACAAACAACGCGCTGCACTCGGCTGGGAACTTGGCACTGCAGCAGCAGCTCTTGCTTAGAGCAAGTGCTCCTGGTGCGGCTCTACAAATGCAGCGTGAGTTACAGTGGTTTGAGGTAATTAATACTTTTAACTTTCGAGACATAATAGAGTATGTTTGTTCTATGCGAAGAAATTGAATTGTTTTTGTCTTTTTTGTACTTTTTTTCCTTGTGTGTTTGCTGTTTAGATTTTTTTTTTCATACTTTTTCAACTCATCCAGAAAAGATAAATAAAAAATTGATCAGAATTCAGAAGTAAAAAAGAAAATCAACAAGGACAAGTATAAGTTGGAAAGTGTGTGCTTTTTAAACTTGCTTTTAAGACTTTCAAATTGATCTAAATGTTTTACTTTCTCGATTTAACAAGTAAAAAAATAAAAAAAATAGAGAACACAAAAATCGAAGTTAAGATATTCATGGACATCTACGAATCAAACTTTTTTTTCAGCAAAAGAAATTTATTGACTCAAAGAAAATATTATAACAAGAAAAAATGATGAAGACGAAAGCAAATGAGCCAAAAGAGATATGCCCAAACAAAGAGAACACACCACCAAACCTCGGCTACCAAACCTCGGCTTCAGCAAGTTGACAAGAAACCAATCCAAAAAACACCAAAATGCCGAAAAGCTACACCAAAAGAATCAAAACACCAACACAAACCACCACAACAAACCAAAAGGCCCCTATACTAACAAGTAACAACCCAACTCTCAAAATAAACCATACTCAAGCACTCCAATTCACATTATAGGGTCTTTGTAGAACGGAATTCATCTCATGGTAAACTTCATTTATGCATTAGTATTTGACGGTGATTTAGATCAAGAAATTTAACCTTGTATGTTGGTCCTCGAATAATATGATGTTATGTGATAATTTACCCATAACATGAGTGATCCGCACATGACTCAAACCACAAGTGCTATATATAGTACTATTCCGTCTTTTTTCTGTCTTGTTGAGAATGGCCGATATCTTTGAAATGTTAATGGACGAAGACTTCTTCTTTCAGATGAATGGTGTAGTTAACGGTGCATTCCTAACTCCAAAAAAATAAATTGTTCTTTCTCATTCCTAATTCATCCACTTCTAAATGCAGGAAGTAGGAAATTTCATACTGCCCCAAGCCAAAGAACACATTAACGCAGACGGAAAAACCCCTCAAGAAGTATTCACAGACACACACAAGGACTTGGTCAAAGAAGGAGAACAGTGGATGAAAGACACCGCCAATTCCTGCTCTATCGTGGCGGCCTTGATCACGACAATAGTATTTGCGGCCGCCATCACGGTCCCAGGGGGTTCCAATGGCGAGAGTGGTCTCCCAGTAAAATTGGGAGACCGAGCCTTTACCTTGTTCGGCATATTTGATGCACTCGCCATGTTCTCCTCATCCTCTTCCTTGTTGATGTTCTTGTCCATCCTCACATCTCGCTATGGGGAACAAGATTTTCTGTATTCCTTACCCAGGAGATTGATTATTGGGCTGGTGACTCTATTCCTCTCCATTATATCCATGATGGTTGCATTTGGTGCGACATTAAAAATCGTATTTGGGCAAAAGACGGCGTGGATTGTTATTCCTGTGGCTGTTTTATCCTGTGTGCCCGTCACCTTGTTTGTGTTGTTGCAGTTTCCGTTACTCCTTGATATGATCAAATCCACTTACTATCCGGGCATATTCAGAAAGCAGAGTAATCGCATTCTACATTAAAGAGAAGAAAATAATGAGGTGAGTTGATTTGGGCATTTATCTTTTAAGCTATTCACCTGTGCTGTGTTAATGATCTGGTTTCTTCATTTGTTATCGTACATCACTATGGTGATTGAAGCAATCAAGTTTTTTCTTCATTTGTTTTTTGATTGACAAAAATAAGGCTGTCTCTTAATGTGTAAGTACTGATGAATGCCAATAAAAAAGAATAGCCTTTGAGGGAGAGAGAGGAAAAAAGGATTTATCCTACTAGAAAAATTCAATCGTAGCTCTTTGGAGCATTGTTCGAATCGTTCCCTTTCCAATGGTGGAATTAATCTTCCTCCTGTCTCTTTGACCGAATCATGTAAATCATGGCCTCACTTGTGTCTTTGTTGATAAATTTGGTTTCTCCAATATTAGTTTTGCATATTATTGGTTGCTTTCATTGTGTCCATTATCTTTGAACTGAGTGCTGTCCGTTTAACAAATATTAAGAAAGGAGGAGAAAGATGTAGAGGAATTTTTAAAATCCCAGTTTGGAGATCGAAGAAAGGTACGGAAAACAAGGAAAATACTGACGATGAAGTTTATCACGATGAAGTTTCTCTTTGACCCTTGCATTGTTTGACGCAGAAGACACCTCCCCATCGCTCAGCAGTGGGGAGCAAAGCAGTGGAACTTCCTCAGAAGAATACTTGAAAGGAAGCTGGAGCCAGTCATCAAGCTTCGATTAGCTTCTTTTCGCTGTCAACAAAATATATTTGGGTAGTTTTTTCTAGACATTTCTGCTGCTAGCTAAGCTTGAAGTATGTGTCATTTGTCATTGTACAGTATAAGAGTTTGCACCCAGTTATGAGGTGATTTGTAGAAATATAGACATTGTGTTCATTTAAGTTAAGGGCTTAACTGGTCTCTCTTTGGGGGGGAGCAAACTATATTTCCCCATAGACTTTCATTAATACATAGTTTCAAAAAATATTTAGAAATTTTCTCGGAATCTTCAGAAAATATTCAAGTGATCCTCTTGGTTCCACATTTTTTCCTAAAACTTCATTTTCAACAGTAATGTGCTCTTGCTCTGTAACAATTTTCTCATGTAGTCAATCCCAATTGATCGGGACTAAATGTTCGGTTTGGTTTGGTTATTGTTTGGCATTAGTATTTTAAGTTTTAACTATCAAGAAACTATATAGTATAACTATCCTTAGTGTTCTTAGTGAACGTTCTTCTACATATCCAGTTAAATATTACATCACCTAGCGGCAGCGCTTAACGTGCACGCCCTACAGCTAGCATTTAGGACCACTTACCGTTCCCAGTTCGTCATTTTCCTGAGTTAGCATTTGAGACCCAGCTTATATGACAGGATCGATACAGAAAAGTCACGGTACATCTCAATGGGAAGAAATGATCTAAAATGCAGCTAGAGTAGCAGCAAATGATGTTACAGCGTCCTCGTTTATATGCAATTTCGCACACTAGATGTCTAAATGTATACTACAGTGGTTTTTTATTTAGCCAATCAGTACGGGATTAATTAAGAAGCATCATGTAGACACCCCAATCTGGACTTCCGAATAATCTTTAAGCTTCCCGATGATAAAATAAGAAAAAATATACCGTCAAGACTTGATTGTTGCTCCTTTGCTACTCCTTCCCTAAACCTCAAGAAAACCCCTTCCCAGACATGTAGGGTGGCTCATGGTTCAATTGCAAAGAGAAAAATGTGTTTGCTTAGTCAAAAACAACTTTTTCCATGACACATTGATGGTAAAATGGGCACACATTTCAATGTATAAAACGGCTTTGAGTGAAACCAATTGGGTTAGAAAGAGGACTCAACAAGCTTTCCAACGCTTCGAAAAATGCCAAAATCCGAGTTCGGGAGTGTCTGGGGCGCCCCCCGCGAAGTTTGGTGTGCTGTGCTATCTCGAAAAACCGCGCGGCATTTCAAAACGCAGCACAGCATTTCAGAAACGCAGCACGGCATACTAAAAAAATTCAAAAAAATCACTCCACCGCACGGGATTTCAATACACCGCTCGGCATTTTGAAATTTGAAACTCTGACAGGAGAAGCGTCTGTCAGATTCCTTTGCTGTTTGTTTTGAGCAAGTTTTTCACATTTTTCAGCTTTGGGTGCACTCCAAGCATATTTTTACCTATAAATACACACCTCCTCTTAGAGAAAAAGGACCCCTTTTGATTCTCTCTCTACAACTTCTCACACCCATTACAATATACATCTCTCTCTCTCTCTCTAAACTCATTTGCTCACAAGTTTCTCAAAACTCAATCCAAATCAACCTTCACTCTCCATCTTCAAGCACGTTCAAGCTTCGATCAAAGGAGTTTTCAAATCCAAATTAACATCCATTCCTCCATTTTCAAGCACATCCAAGCTTCGATCAAAAGGAATAAACATATTCCTTGGGCTAAACTACGTTTAGCTTTGAGGGGAGCCGATCGAGGCCCTTCTCAGTCTTTTTACACTGAATTTGGGTCTCAAACGAGCTTTATATTCAAAAAAAAGCACAAAAAAAACAGTTTCTGCACTTGATACACTACATCATGCGACGTTTTACGACACCGCGAGGCGTAGTGTATTATACCGTGCTTCATTTTATTTCTTATACATATTTTCTTTTTTATGTTATTCTGTTCATTACTTTTCTGTGCGGGTACATTCCAGAATCAAGTTTTATGTTAAAAGTCATTTTTTTAATTTATTAAATCTTTTAACACTTCAAAAGCTTTTTAACATTACTTTACATGATGAGATGAACAAAATAGTCTAATAAATCATTTTTCAGAGATTCAAAAAGTATAAAAAAAACTATTTTGTGGATATATGTTTGTTGTTTCATCATGTAAAAGCAAACTGATTCTGAAATGCGTAGATAGGTGCACCGCATGGCGTTTTAGTTACACCGTGTGATGCATTCAGTCCGTCGCACAATGTTTCACATGATATTGACAGACTGCTGTGATGCTGTTATTTCACTTTCTGTACATTGCTCATCCATTTCCATACTGCACAGTTCGCGCCACAAGCATGTCAATGTGTCATATTAAATCCCATGTCCCTTTCCCGTACATGTTTTAATCAAAGTTAAGTTTTTCGAATGATATTAAATCCTCCATCTAAAGTGCTTAGTAGAGACCGGTCTTTACCGGGCGAGCGGGGTGTTTTTTCAACAAAATCTTCCGCGCTCGTAACGTGTCCCGGCCCCCGAACGCAAATTCTCAACGTTTTCGCTAGACCAAAAGCCTTTCTCTTTCTTTTCAAATCAAGCTCTCGGTTTCTCGGATCATCCATCTCAAAAATCCGGGTGGCGACTCTTTTGGGCGAGCGCCGGTACGGGGAGCCCACACATCAATACATCCCACACAACGCAAGTAACTCTATTTGCACCTAAAGTGAATCAAATATCGACAATATCTAGAAAACACAGTGGAATTTGTATGCAATACTCACGATATTCAGATGCTGTGTTTCCAGTGGCTGTTTTCTTTTGCTGACTCTCCTTGCTATGTGTGAAGCAACTCAATTCAGTCTTTGATCTGTGCCCCTTTCAGCAGTGAGCTGCTTTCAAAGAATCTCGACTTGGATTTTTGCTTCCTTTTCCATCTTCTGTTCACTTCTATCAAGTGTGTACTGCAATGCCATCGTCTTCATACATCATGTATTAGTAATGCACTTTCTCCTCGTCTCTTGAGCTTCAAATACGACATAACATTATCAAAAAAAGAAAGAAAGAGGCTGAATAGGTCAATATTATTTGAAGAGAAAACCATTGATATTATAGTAAGATGTAACCAATAAATTCTTGATTATGTAAGGCAATTCCAAAAGTAACCACCTACATTGCCAAACTGCTCAAAAATACCATCCCCCACCCACACATGTAAAACCCAAGTTTCCTCTCACGTTGCAAAAGTGAACGTGTTCTTGATAGTTGACAGAGAATAACTAAAAAGTGTGCAATACAATATATTTTCTTCGCACAATGACGATTATCAAGATAAACAAACAATTCGTAAGAATCAAGAAGATGGCCAAGGCAGCTATGGACTCATATTATGACAGGAAACAAACATAAGAATCTTTAGGGTACTCCAATGACTCCAATATGTATCGGGTTATGAACCACATTGTCTATGATTTTAGGACTGAAGGCTCAACGTTTTCACTCTGTTAAAGCCAGCAGACACAATCAACTTCCATCTTTCATCAACATAATCCAATCAATTTATTCCGTTCGACTGTCTTAGGATCAAGGATTTCTGGCTTATTTTGTGGCAGGAGGAGAAAATGTCAAGAAAACACAACTTGAATATGTGGACGGAAATCCATGATCATTCGCCTTTTCTTTTCCCTTCACAAATCCTTCCCTATATCAAAGATGCATACATAGCCCTAGGTTGTTATTAGGACTGCAAACAAGCTGAGCTAAGGTTTGAAGTTCTCGGGGTCAGCCTATTTAAAATTAGTCTTGCTCAAGTTTGGTTTGAGCTCAAGTCAAGCCCAAATAATAGAGCTCAAGCTAGCTGGTTTATTATCGCATTCGAGCTCGTTTCGTCTCATAAAGGAGTCGATCAGCTACAAACGAGCCAAACTTTTAGAAACAAGCTGTCGAGCTTGGCTCGTTTAGTCCGTTTACTAAACAAGGTTAAAACTCGAACTCGACTTGTTTACTAACAAGTTGAGCCCATTACAATAATGAATCGTTTTGCAGCCCTAGTTGCTATCCTCATTTCTTGTATAACGCTCACCCATTTACCCAAAAATAAAGTTTCTATCAATCTGTCTCTAAGCAATTAAAATGAACAGCAGTGCATTATAAAATCCACCAACTAACCTTGATCGGTTCAAATCCAGATTGAGGGTATGTCATAAATCGATACATCTTTTTATAATCTGTAAAAGAACCAATAGTCCTACTTCAAATTGAAAATCATCCAGGCAGAAAAAGAAAAACTTAAATCAACCACCAATGACCAAGACATATGGCAGATTCTATGAATGAGTAAAATAGACCGTCAACTACCTTTTAAAAGAGAACCCCAAAGGTTGGCCTAGTGGCCAACCCGGATTTAGTAGTTTGCTTCCTCCTCCAAGGTTCTCATATATTATAAAACTTGTCTATCATTGGATGGTTGAATTGGTCCCTCAGATTAGTTGAGATATGCGCAAATTGACTTTAACAATTATGTTTAAAAAAGAACTTTTTAAAAGAGGGCCCACAATCGAAAATGGCGAAATTGGAGGGAATTTTTTTTTTTTTTACATCAAAAAAGAACTTCATAGATAGATGAAAAGTCATTATAATAGTTCAAAGATAATAAATGCAGCCCCAATTACAAAAGGTTACCAGAACTAAAGCTAGATAAGAGAGAAGCAACAAGCATAAAGAATAGACAACTTCTAAAACAAATTAAAAGATTCACTTTGAGTAAGCTATCCGTTGTCGAAGGGATAAGATTTGTTAACTTCAGAGTAAGTCCTGTAAGAGGCCGCAAATCTTGCCAAAAGGGAAGCTTGATGTACTCTGGAGCGCTCACATAAAGATATACTGCAAGTCTGCAAATATGGAATTATTAAGCTTGAGCAAGAAAGCACAAGTCAAAAAACAAAGGGGCTGCAAAAGCTGGAAATTCCTTAGAGCTTCTCAACTGCTGGAAAAGATAATAGTCGTTAGTGTGGATGTTTATTTGCAACATATGGTTATCAATGATCCTGTGCATTGAGGGGTTAATGATCCTGTGCATTGGAGACTTGTCTCCTAACTAGTTTTGGCCCGAATATAAACGGGTTGGGCTTCTGCCACAATTTTGGACGTGGGTGGGCTCGGAGAACTCTGAGGTTCGTTCTGGATGGGCTTTGCACTGTCTCGCAGCCCAACACCTTTTTTCTTTGAAAATTCGACAAACACTGTGTTTAGGACCTTAGTCACATAATTCATCAAATTGTTCACTACTTTCACGCTCAATTCTCGCATTGCATTCGCGCTCAGAATTCTCACTCCTCCTGATTTTAATAGTTCAAGATGTATTTTAAAGGAGTTTTCACGCTTGAATACTCGCACGCAAATTATGTAACTTAGTTTGAGACTTCTAGGGAAAAGAAGATAAAATAATTAAGAATGAAAATATGAGTAAAATGCAGAGAAATTTTCAATTTGCCCAAAATTTGATCTTGCTTTTTTAATTCGACTGTCACGTCTGTTT
Organism: Rhododendron mucronatum var. ripense; assembly: GCA_019656295.1. NCBI lineage: Eukaryota > Viridiplantae > Streptophyta > Magnoliopsida > Ericales > Ericaceae > Rhododendron > Rhododendron mucronatum. The sequence continues at coordinate 88,766 of BPLT01000291.1, forward strand.
GAGTAAAAGATGAGAGAATGAGTAACTCGTTGAATACGATGATTCATATGAAACTTCTTCTTTTTTTTCAAACGATAGAAGAGATCTTTTTTACATCAAATATGAAATACAAAGTACAAACTCGGGACACTATATTAATTGTGAGAGTCCACGAGACAACCAAGGCCAACAACTCAACCAATACAAGAAATACGTGCATTATAGGATAGAAATAGAAATAAGAAAGAAAGGAAAAGTCCTCTAAGGGAAGAACACTCACACGCAAATGGAAAGACTCGAACTGCTGATCTCCTAGTGAAATGCAAGAGTCCTAACCAACTGAGCTAACCCCAATTGGTTAATTCATAAGAAACTTACTACTCGATTTGTTAAAAATGATTCTACACAATCCATTTCTGTAAGAATTTTAATATTGAGAAAAGGATCAGCTCAATCAATTTTTTTCTTTTTTGTGATCGATGTAGGCAAATCTTTCTTATTGTGAAAAGGAACAATTCAATTCTTTTGGTTGCATAGCTCTTCTTATATTTCTCAATTCATTGAATGCTCCTATAATTCTGCACGACCGCTCTTGTGTGAGATGCACAATCTTTTACTTGGGGGTTTTGTGACAATTTACCGTAAAAAGTATCGGTGCGATCATTTTGTGTTAATGCAAGCATTTTTTTTTTCGGGATCCAACCGAACAATTTTGTGATCAATAATCTCATGCATCTATCCTTCAAAAATCCAATTCCAGAATCCTGAAAGGATATGAATGTTGTGTTGAAAAAAGAAAATTCACTACCATATATATATGATGTTTATTTTCTAAATTCACCCCATATAAGATGTTTATTTTCTAAATCATGGGTGGAGGGAAGGAGGCGCAAGTGGGGTCCTGAAGTTTTTTAAAATCCTCCATTACACTACCATATGTGATGTTTATTTTTCCAAATTCCCCCCATTAAAATTGTCATATTCCCCAAGCTAGTTAAATGCCCCAAGCACCCGTCATTTCTGGCTCCGCCCACGAATGGAAGTGTGTTACTTGAAAGTTGGAAGTCTTCTTCCAAGTGGTTTCTTTAACATTCTTTTAGTTGATTCCTACAAGTATGGATTGATGGAGACACTCTTCTTTGGATTGGAGGGTATTGTTGACTTCCACGACTTCTATGGCAGATTTTTCACCATTTTTTTGAGAGAAAATTTCGTTAATATGAGTTGTTCATTCTAACGAGTGCGGAAAAAAGATGGAATTATTCCAATTGCAGTTGCATAATTTCATTTTACTTATCTTTAATTTGGAATACAAGTGATTTATTTTCATTTCAAACTTTTTCTTTGTCTATGAGTTTAAGGTAAACATAATCGATAGCAAAATCATTGTCTAATCTATATTTTTTTCCTTAATATGATCATGATAATCGTACGTACTTTCCCCCCTTTCTTTTCTTCTTTGTTTTCCCAGGTTGGAGTTAAAAATCTTTTACTTTTGATTATAGCATTCCGGATACTCTAAGCTTAACGTTGACAAAAATGTATAATATCAATTGTGAATCTTGGAATGGCAAGATAGAATCATGGTGAATTTAAAATAGAAATGATCTTTTCATACGAAAGCTTTGAAAGAACTCACACAGTTAAAATATTACTGGAATTTGAGAAGGCAAATATTCTTATGAGTATATGATGTCATCTATGGAATGTGATTGTATCAAATTTCTCTCATTTTCATTTAAGGTGTGTGTGTGTGTGTGTGTGTGTTAATTTTCTCGTATGGTGTATCTGATATTTTTGTTTTTCATTTATTCCTACATGTATGAATTAATAATAACGGCATAATAAATTAAATAGAAAGGAAAGGAAAAGACAGGCAAAATAAATCGTCTAAAATATCCCTCATACCTAAGAAGAGTTATTTAAATCATTGTTCGATAATAGGGACATAGCACTGTGCTGGGCGGCATCCGAGCTGTTCATTCGGCAATTCTATGATTCAAATTTCATATCGTCAATGAACGACTCGAATGCTACACAATGGAGATAAGATTTGAACCGTTGAATAGCCAAACGGACGGCTCGAATGCCTCTCAGCACCGTGCAGCTAGTCCACAACAATGCCCCCAGTTGGAAAAATCACCTTCAATTCATAGACCCCACATCTTTCGCAATACAACAAAACAAGGATCTCATCTAGCTATTGGACAAAAAGATCCTCAATTTATAACTTCTCTTATTGATTTAGACCATAAATAAATTTCAGCAATATGTCTCTGTCATCCAAAGGCATAAGTTGAAGTAGTATATACTCTCAAATTCAGGAGAATTCCCTCTCTAAGTTTGAATCAAGCGGTTACTGCATTTCCTTCTTCTCCTCCACGTTCTCTGAGCAGACGGTTATTTCACACGATCCCATGTTGTATTTGTTCTCTTCAACTTCCTTTGTTAACCGCTCTATGTGTCGCCCACTTGTAACTCGTCCATTGACACATGTCTTGCATTTTGAAACTCTTAACCGTCGACTAGTCCATTTGATTCTGTAACACAAACTAGGTGTAATCAACACTTGTCCCAACTTGGTCTAGTCGATTCACATTGACAAATTTATGGTGTAAACAGGGACCAAAATATCTATTTATAACAATTGAAAAAAAAAAATAACACAGCTTTCATAAAAGGTCCCAATCTCTGCAAAAGGCATAAGTTGAAGTAGTATATACTAGTTTATATTTCAACATATTCTAAAAATCATGACCAAATTAGGAAGAAGACCCTTTTGGATTCTCGTTACGACTCGTCACGATTATTTCTTGGGGACCAAGAAATGTCTATTTATAACAATTAAAAAAGAAAATAACACAGCTATCATAAAAGGTCCCAATCTCTGCAAGTAAACACACTTAGGTATATGTACTCTTTTGGACTTCCATGACCAATTAACTACGTACCCAGTATAATTTTATCTTCGGCTACAAGGCAATATATGGCTCCAGGAGATTTGCTTTATTCTGTCTGTTCCAGGATAATGATTTTGGCGACGTCGGGTCCCTTTTGGCCTAACTTTTTAAGAGGTTTTTTTTTTTTTTTTACATGGTCTTTATTGTTGTTTTCTCATAACTTTTACAAGATTTGGGGCCAATTTTTCCATCATATTTTTCGTCTCAACAAGATGAATTGAAAAAATATAGATACATATAGCAAAATTAGAAAAAGTTGATGTAAAATTAATCTTGGGTCTTTTTCGTCGACTTATATGTATGAATTGTTTTTAACTTCGATTTAGGTTTTTATACATTTTCAATTCTTCTCATTGGGACGAAAAATATGATGCAAAAATTCAAGGCCGGCTCAAGACTTTCGGGGGCCGGAAGCGCGCTTCAAAAATGAGGCCTTTATACATTTTTTTACTCCCTCCGTCCCAATTTGTTTGTCCATTTTTTGACTTTTACTTGTCCCAAAATGTTTGTCCACTTTAGTCCCTCACCATTTGAACTAAAGTAATTTTTTTCAAAAAGTTTGAAGGGCAACTTTTGGAAAGTTAATCATTTATTGGCGCAATGATTGTGTTTCCTTAAAAAGTTGTATTTTCCAAAGTGGACAAACAAATTGGGAAGGGGGTGGTATTAAAAGAAATCAAAATAGCAAATTCAAAACAAATAAAAAATATGTATTTGCTATATAATACGCCTTATTTTCTTTTTAAATGCCTTAGTGTTTTTAAGGAGTAATTCCACAATTTGGACCTATTTTGTGGCTCTTAAATTTTAATTTGGCCTATTTTGTATAAAGGTGGCTAGTGCAATTTTTTTTGGACCATATATGTATTGGGATCCTAAAAATTTGAGGGCTCTCGTTTTTATTTTTTTTTCTGGGGCCAGAAGCGCAGGCTTCCTCGGCCTTGGCTATAAGCCGGCACTGCAAAAATTTGACCCGAATCTCATAAAGATTAATAGAAAACAACCAATAAGACCATGTGAAAGCTTATTTTGAGGATGTAGTTCTCACACAACATTCTCGACAACTACGAGGCTGTGGGTCTCAAATTTATTCATACTCCACAGGGTATGTATAAATTTGGGGCTGGCTATTCGCAGCCACGTATTTTCTCCCATAGCCCGTTACTCCACATAGCCCATTTCCAAAATTTTAAAAAAGAAAATTTTCTCCATGTAGCCCATTAAATGTACCTGATCTTCCCATTATATCCTTCCCCTCTCAAAATTACACTTTCAACTCCCACCCTAAGCCCCCACCCCCCATTACACCTCCCACCCCCATTGCCACCTCCCATCTCCATAGCCCCCACCGTACCACTGCCAGTCCTGCCGCCGCACCACTGCCGCACCTTCAAGGTGTCGTTCTCCCTCTCTCTCTCTCTCTTTCTCTCTCTCTCTGTGTTCGTCAGTCTCTCTCACTCTGTGAGTATATACATACATGTATGTATATAGACAATAACAGCAATTAGATCACTTTCGGTAACAACATGTCAAAAATATGTACAAAATTCGGTAACCAACTGCCGAACTATATATATGAAAATCATACATAACATTTCGGTAAATAGCTGTTGAAAAAAAGATTATATTTCGGTAACTATATGTCGAAAATATATTCAACTTTCGGTAAATAACTGCCGAACTACTATATACGAAAAGCATACATACATTTCGGTAAATAGATGTTGAAAATAAGATTATATTTCGGTAACTACATGTCGAAAATGTATACAACAAAAATAAGAAACATATATTTCGGCAATTGAATGCTGAAAATGTGATTCAATTTCAGTAACTAACTGTCGAGTATAGTAATAGTTTACAGTGGTTAGTTACCGAAATTACTTACTTTACTCTGTTCGAACCAGAAACATCGAAAAATTAGGTTTACAAAACCCAGATGCCACAACAACAAACCAGAGGCCATTGTAAACAGAAAAACTTTCTTTCTCACGCGGCTTCCAAGGTACAATGTCCATCACAACATCTTTCTTCTCCTCTGCCATCGTATGGTTGCCAATAGAATTTGATTCAATTTCAAAATCTAATCCTACAAGTGGGTCAAAAAATGGATCAATGGAAGGACTTGAACCTTCCATTGATACAATATTTGGTCCTTGCTCCTCCCCCATTGGAAAATTTGAGAGAGAGGAGAAAAGAGAATGAAGATTTAGAGAGAGAGGAGAAGAAAAGATGAAGAACAGATGTCTTTGTTCTTCTCTGTCTTTGTTTTGGTCTATTTTTTTCTTTTCACGGGGGAGTGATGATTTATTTTCGGGGGGAAGATTTTGGGGGGAAAGGAGGTGGTGGATAATTTATGGGTTTTGGTCATAAAGGCATAGAAGTCATTTTATGTATATGTATAAGGGTAAGTAGGTCATTTTACATTAAGGGGTCATGTTGTAATTAGTTGAAAATTTTTAACGGATTACGGGAGAAAATACGTGGCTGCGAATAGCCAGGCCCATAAATTTTAAATGTGTAACTTTCACTTAACTTACCTGAGGTTTCTAAAAATTAAATATATTTCCTTTAAAATTTTTGAAATTGCGTTTACCTCTCCTATCAAGGTTAGGACCCAACAGACTTTAACGAGGAAAGCAAAAAATACATTTTTGCCCATTCTATTATACTGAATAAAGAAAATTGTAAAAAAGACGAGAGAATGTTGTGTGTGCCAGCTACCAATCCACCACGTGTAGGGTTGTGATGAGTTTCACTAATCCTTAAGTGTATTATATGCATTATGCATTAGCGGCATTACGCGCGAAGAAGAGAGAGACATAGGAGTGTATCGATCAACGTCTTCTATCACTGAGAGAGAAATCTGAAAGGAAGAGAGAAATGGCTTAGGGTTTGAAATCAATCAATCCCCTTGTTCGTGGAGTGGTACCCTACGATTTGGAAGAAATGAAGAAATGGGAGGAGATGTCTGTAATTATTAGAAACCTCAGGAGAGGAAAGTGAAGTTTACCCGTTTTAAATTTATGCCGAAGACTTTTCATATTTTGGACTAGTGAGAGAGAAAGCGACCCACCTGCCTCTGTGCATCGTCGGAATATTTCCTTGAACTTGCGGCTCTCCTTGTTCGTCCATTTCCTTTCCTCCATTAAAATGCTGCCATCTTTTCCACCCTTATATTGGACTTTGTCCCTTTGACGTCGTTCCTCATCTCCTTTATAATCTCTCTCTGGACACCGTTTTTTGGTTTCTAGGGCTTCAGTATCCCAAATTTGCGGCCATCTTTATCGGAAGGAAGGAATTTCACATGGGATTGACTGGATAATCGCCCAATTACGTTCTAGGGTTTCTGTGGTATGTGGGTCTTTTCTATTTTTCCGAATTACGTTCTTTTTTTTCTTTACTATCTTGGCTGATTTGAGATTGCGTAGCAAAATGGGTTCTGACTTTAATCTTGAATTGACAATATTTTTGTGGTTAAATTGAAATATGAATTTGGGTCTGGTTTTACTTGTTGATTGTTTTTTTGACCCACTCAATATGTGAAGTCTAGGATTTCTATGGTAAGTGGCTTTTCAAGTTCCATCATTTTTTGTGCTATGTGGTTGCCTAGAAAAATATGGGTTATGAGTTTTATCATTGGATTCACTGTGTGTACTTGTTAACTGCACATGGGGTTGACTAGATAATCGGCCAATTACGTTGTAGGGTTTCTGTGGTACGTGGGTCTTTTCTATTTTTCCGAATTACGGTCTTTTTATTTACCATCTTGGCTGCTTTGAGATTGCGAGAGCAAAATGGGTTCTGACTGTAAGCTTGAATTTACAATAATATGGCTTTGGGCCTGCTTTTACTTGTTGATTGTTGTTTTGACCCACTCAATATGTCACTTCTAGCTCTAGGGTTTACTATATGGTAAGTGGCTTTTCAAGTTCCATCCTTTTTCTGCTATGTGATTGCCTAGACAAATACGGCCGTTGAAGTCACAGTGTGTACTTGTAAATTGCATATGGATTGACTGGGTAATCGCCTATGTAGCACGGACACTTTTTCGGAGGTCACGTACCAGTGTCGAACACCGACACTCTCCAGTTACAGTCTTTTCTTTGCTACTTGGCTGCTTTGAGATTGCATAGAGCAAAATGGGTTCTGACTTGAGCTTGAATTTACAATATTTGTGTGGTTCAATTGTAATATAAATTTGGGTCTGCTTTTACATGTTGATTGTTGTTTTGACCCACTCAATATGTCACTTCTAGGGATGGAAAATGGCTTGTCAAGTTTCATCCTTTTTCTGCTATGTGGTTGCCTAGAGAAATATGGTTTATGAGTTTTATCCTTGAATTCACTGTGTTTACTTGTTAAGTGCACATGGGATTGACTGGATAATCGCCCAATTGCGCGTTCTAGGGTTTTGTGGTGACTGGTGAGTGGGTCTTTTCTATTTTTGCAATTTTTCCGTCTTTTTCCTAACTTGGTTGATTGAGATTGCATAGAGCTAGTTGGGTTCTAACTTTAAGATTGGAATAACAATGTTTAGTAGTTCACTGGGATAAGAATTTGGGTCTGGTTTTACTTGTTACTTGAACCACTTGATATATAACTTATAGGGTTTCTATGGTAGCTAGTGTCTTTTCAAGTTCCAACCTTTTTTTCTGTCATGTGATTGCGTAGAGAAATATGGCTTATGACTTTTATCCTTTAATTCACTGTCTTTACTTGGTTATTGGCTGACCCATTTGATCTATCACCTATAGTTCAAGTTGCATAGCAACATTTTCAAAGCTTAACTCTTTTTTCCTTGGTTATGCATTCGAAGTCCTGATTTTTGTCTTGCATTATTGTCTCCAGGTTTTCAGTGTTTTCCAACACCCAACTTGATACTAAGAAATTGAGTATCTACTTTGATTGGGTAAAGGTCGGAGTCGTAACCCTATCCGTCCTGTTAGATTGGGGTATATTTGGTCAGTCGCTTTGGTGGTTTGTTTTTATCAAAATGGATGACGGGGAGCTCGATTTCTCAAACCAAGAGGTGTTTGCAAGTACCAACATGGGTGATCTCCCTGGAAGCTGCTCTATGGATAGCTTTTTCGACGACATTTTCAAGGATACACATGCCTGCACTCATACCCACACTTGCAACCCACCGGGTCCCGATTCCTCTCACACGCACACTTGTTTTCACGTGCACACCAAAATCTTGCCCGCCGCTAGTGAAGATAAGGCTTCCACTGAAGATACTTCGGAGTCCTCAGAAAAGAAGTCAAAGAAATGCTCAGTGGGCAATCGTGAAGCTGTTCGCAAGTACCGCGAGAAGAAGAAGGCACGTGCTGCTTCTCTAGAGGATGAAGTTGTGAGATTGAGGACTTTGAACCAGCAATTGCTCAAGAGATTGCAAGGTCAGGCATCATTGGAGGCTGAGGTGGCAAGGCTCAAGTGTTTGCTTGTGGACATCAGAGGGAGGATTGAAGGGGAGATTGGGTCTTTTCCTTATCAGAAGCCGGCTAAAAGTGGTAATATGTATCAAAACATGGTTAATCCAAACTTTCCCAGTGCGTACATACCAAATCAGTGTAATATCGAGTGTGATGATCAGGGCTACTGCCTTCAATCAGGGGTGGAAGGAAAAAGTGGGGAAGATGTGTTGTTAAATGGTCAGGGCTTTAATGGTTGTGAATTTGAAACTATTCCTTGTTTGGGGAATCAAAACGATGGGTTGAAGGAGTTCTCTAGTGGTGGAAATGGGACTGTATCTTCTACAGTCAATCCTTTGCGTGCAAACAAGAGAAAAGGTGAGACTGATCACTGATGTTTTATGTTTCAGTTATTTTCTCGGATATGGATAGAAAATGTAGGACTGGTTAAAATTAGGTATGTAGGATACATCTAGTGTTATTGTATCGGAAATTCTACTCGCAATGACGATTCGCAGGGAATCACGCAAGGAAAAATGCGCTTGGGCTCATTCTGGGTCTCACAAAAATTTAGAAAAATATTCATAAATTTTTGAATATTAATTTATGAGGCCCTGTAAAAAATCAGCTCCAACGGATATCGGTAAGTATTACTTTTGGATTCGTAGGAACGAAACTGTTCAGTTCGTCCGTATGAATCCAAAAGTAATACTTACCGGTATCCGTTAGAGCTGATTTTTTACAGGGCCTCATAAATTAATATTCAAAAATTTATGGATATTTTTCTAGATTTTTGTGAGACCCAGAATGAGCCCAAGCGCATTTTTCCTTGCGTGATTCCCTGCGAATCGTCCCTGCGAATAGCAGAGCTCTTTTGCAATTTTATACGATATGTTTTTTGATAACCAATTGTCCGAGCCAGCTTACTCGCAACTCGACATGTTTATCCGATATGTTTCATGTTCTCAATTTTATTTGATATGTTTCACGTTCTTATATCCGGGTCTTCTCATTTCTGATCTCAATGTTGGATGCTTTTTCATTTTGGGGTCCTAACTGGAAGCAGTTGGATCTCTGACTGTGGAGTGGTGTTAATTTCATCTTGAAAATAACAGTAACTTTTCTCCGCATTCAAAGTTTCAGCTGAAGAATAATGCTATGAGGAAATTTTGCAATTTGTAGGGCTAGTATTATAGTTTCGCTGTTTCGTGACTCTGCAGTTAGTGTAGTTTGAACTTTGTGTGTTTTTGCCATGACATTTTTGGGTTTCATTTTTTTCTCTCTTGGCTAGCATAATTACTTGTAATATGAAGTTAGAGTTACTTTCGTTGAGAAAAGTACTATTCTTTGATATCACTAGATATTATGGTGATTTAGATAGTTTCCAATCCAACCTAGCATGATCAGCTTGTTTGAGGTAGGACCTGAAGCCCGAGGGAAATGGATTTGTGTTGCAGTCAGTTTTTTGGATCTGAGGTTGGATTTTGTTTGTGGGTTAACTTGAGATTTAGCAGCCCCAATTGACTGGGAAACTAGGCTTGGTTTGTTTAGTTTAGTTTAGTTTGGTAAAGGTTTATTAGCTAAAAGAGACAGCAAGACAAAATGTGGCTGAACCCCAGACAAATGAACACACCTATGGCTAACATTGCCATTTTACTGATACGATTCCTTCTCAACAAATTTCTCCATACATTTGCGGAAAAACTGCACTCAATAAACAACTTCTTATGAGATACTCAGCATGCAACGTAGCAAACAAACTAAACAGTTGCCCCTCCTCTATCCGTTGATCTGTCTCTATTTTCCTAGCTTCCCCAAAAAGAGAGCTATTGAATGGAAGCCCATCTAGGAACATTTTGGTTGAACCCCAACTCACTCCAAGGAACAACGTTGGGTGAACGAGTAGCCACCCCCAGATGCAAGGATGGTTTTTGATGTATTTATGTATCCATTTAACCCATAAAGTATCAGCTTATTACATACTGCCTGCAGGTGTCTGAGCATAGTTGCACAAACTGACCCTCATTCGTGATAGCCCACAAAAATGATCTCAATAGGCTTTCCATCTCTCCAAATCACCTTCCGTTATAGAATAAGTAAATAGCTCCAATAAAATTGAAGATTGGGATGTCTATGTAAGAAGAAAGGATAAGATAAGTACAGTCAGCTAAAGTTTGGCCCAGATAGGATACAAACCAAACCAAACCGACCCTTATGTCCCAATCACTTGGGGTCGGCTAACAAGTCAGATTGGATGAGCCCTTTATATATTTTTCTTCATAACTGCAGGATGAGGCAGCAACGAGTATTGGATTAATGTGTAATAAAGATTTGTGTTCCTAGTATACAATAGCTATTTGTGAGGTGGCAGGATTAGGTGAGGACATTTTTGAATGTTCTAAAAGTCGCTCAGTGCTAGTCGGACGATCGGCCACCTTCAAGCGATTAATCGGATTAATCGGCAATTAATCGGTGCATATTAATTCGTAATTGGCGATTAATCGTTACTCGGACCTAATCGGATTGGCCCCGCCAGCTATTAATTGGTGATTAATCGCCGATTAATTCCTTATTTTAGAACACTGCTGACTTTTCCCAAAAGATGTGTAAGAATTCCTACTGCATTTGTATGATTATATGGACTATGCAGTGAACCTCATGTGTGTTTTAGTATATTATTCATATTGCTGTGGCTTGGAAAAGTTCTGACCATTAAGAAATAACTGCAAGATGGTGGGAAATAGAAAGAAAATGAAGAAAGGGCGCAGGCATTGATTTAGACATAAACAAGCTAGTTTGAAACTGTATGAACCATGTTCTCTTTGTTAACATTCTGAAATTTGTTGTTTTTGTTAATTAGAAGCACCTAAGCTTTGATGTAATTTGAGGACTTTTGACGTTCTTTTGCTGTTTCTTACAAACAAGCACATGGTATTTTGTTTTATCAGGAGGGACTCGTGCAGCATTGGGAGGCTCAAGAGCTACTGGGATGTAGCATATTAATAATGCAGGATACTTGATGTCTACCAATAAGTAGTTTTGCTGGATTTCCCTGACATCTCCCCTCGGGCAACTACATGTTCTAGTTTTCAAATTCTCCGCACTGCCTTGATATTGGGTTACATTGCTGTATCGACGTTGGCTACATTTATTGATTCAGTCTCTATTTTGTGAAATGTATCGACCGTGATACGCTTGGTTGTAGGACTTTGCTGGGAGAGACCCAACTTTTGGCTTCCATGAAGCTTCTGTAGCTTTTCTGCTCTGTCCTTTTATGGTTTATGACATGTAAGTTGGTCGTGAAGTTGTTTGAAAACATTGCTCGGCTGTTTATCCTTCAACCTTTTCAATCTTGAAGTTATTTCTCCATATGTATTTTCTTCCCATTTCCTACTCCCTAATATATGGAAACTTCTAGCTAAATGTTGGATGTCTTTCTTGCTATGGTAGAGCTCTAAGTTTTCAGGTTAATAGGATGGCAGAGAGGAATTCATGCAGTCGACTTACCTTCATTGTGACAAAGTTTCAGTATGGCTTTGGTTAATAATACTACGAGCTGAGGTAGTTGAGTTACATACAGGAGCATGTATCTGGTGTTGTCAACATAAGCTTCATTTGTTTGTTTCTCACCAAAAAAAACAAACCACCGTTCCAACTTTCTTACAAATATAGGACCATTCACCTGATCATTCATTGCCACATGGGGCGTTGAAGAAGGCCAGCACCACAGAGGGAGTGGATGGTAGTTCATAGTATTTGTTTTGCGAGTTCGAAAATACCCATGTCAATGACAACAAACTTTGATCAAAGTAGATGATCATGTTAAAGAACTAAAAGTTCAAGAAGTTTCAAATCAAACATCATATGTATAAGACATCCTCTAGCTCAAAGCTTAACCTCTAGGGAGAGATTGCATTACACCCCGGTGGGAGTTACAGATTAGTTCACAGTTTGGATATCATCATCCTCGCGGTAAATACTATCAGCCATTTGCCATATTTGAAGGCTATTGTCTTCAGCAACACTTGAAATAACCCATGGCTCGTTCTTGTTCCACGAGAAATCAGATATCTTTGCTTTGTGACCGCCATGAGAAAACAGAAGCTCCGGTGGGCCATCTTCAGCTTCTCCTTCCAACTGCTCATCACCAATCCTGAAGCCATTCATTCATTAGAATAAAATGGGAAATACTTAAATAGTTTCAAATACCAGTTCTCATACATGCGTATCAGAAGATTAATAACAATTAAAGTCATAATTTAAAGGGAATTGAAACACCAGATACCATACAAAAGTTTTAGTGGTATATCAAACTCAATACAATACCTGTTAAGGTCCCAAACCATGAGTCTCCTGTCACCAGCGGACGATGCCAAAACAGTTTCATGATTAGGATCCCATTCTACCTGGAATACTTCCTCCCTGTAAGGAAAACAATCCAGTGAGCAACTTTTGAAAGTCGACTTTATAAGTCTACCACAACACTTCGGACACAGAAACATCTTTGCCTTTGAAACTTTTGTGAAATAATAGTTGACATTATAAGGGGAAATACAAAACTGATGCTGATACAGAGCATGAATATACATGAACCAAAGCACCATCAAGTACGTTTAAATATCCTTTTGTAAATTCAGTTACCAATGCAGCAACTTCACCCAAAATTACCGAATCTTCAGAGCTCATCAACGTACTCATTAAATTCTCATGGCACTAGAGTATAAGATCTATCTGAAAGCCAAAAAACTTACGTGTGGCTACTCAAAACATGCAATGGAGATGCCAGTTTCCGTATATCGAACAAACCAACAGTAGTATCTGATGATGCAGTAGCCAGAACCCATTCGTTATAAGGGTTAAAAGATATGTAGTTCACCTGGGACCATGAACGGAAAAGGTTATTAGTAAAAACAACAAATGCATGAATATTCTTATGCCGAGAACCAACAAAAAAAGAGTTGCACAAATGGGAGAAGAGGACAAAGTAAGGGATCAGACCCACAAAATCTATGGACAAACTGTTATTTTCTGTTTTCAGTTATACAAGGCAGGTCCTCCATACCTTAACCATTGCAAAGACTAGACAGGGTGAATGCCAAAAGGACAGTACACAAACTCATTTTCTCTTTCGTCACTCATATAAGGCAGATCCTCCAACCCTTAACCATTGCAAACTCTAGACTGGTGGCACCCAGGGTGAACGCCAAAGGACCACTCCCAAGAGCTGTCTCCCGTTAAATGTGGGAGCTGTGAGGAGTGGACTAGGTGCACTAATTGGTCAATCTAGAACACGAAAAACATCTCAAGGTCACTTCAGAAGCCCAAGCTTTTTCAAACCAAGCAATGGGAAACCAATAGAAAAAGCTTCCAAGTTTCCTGAACATCTAGTTCCAAGTGGTGACTGGGAACAAATTTAGTACTGTTGTAGGATCCATACAAACACAACCGAGATCAATAATCAATTACTGCTACATACCCAAAAACTACAAAGGTACATGAATGGAACATAATTTTATCCATGCAATTTGTCCTTTATCCTCAAGCATGTAACAGGAATTTGCACTTACATGTCAATATTTGAAAAACATAAAGTAATGCAGCAGAATAAGAATCTTTGGGCTAACTCATGGTCTTACTGTTAAAGAGAACTACCCAAAATATGCGTTTTTATTACTTCTATTTTCACAAGCTACGCAGATTTATACATGCTAAGGGTAGTGACAAAACTGCAGGAACATCTGGAGACCACACCTCTTTCCTTCTTTTTTTTGGGTAAATTGGCGCCATTTTCTTACTAATCTGAGACAGCATTGTTCCATATAGGAGGCTAAGGAGGGGCCCATAAAGGCATAAAACATAAGAATAAAGGCTCATAAACAAATATGGTAGGATTGAACAAGACAAGTCGGTCATTGACTGAATACTAGCTAAAAAAAGAATAGTGGTGTACACATGATGAAGAAGTATGTATTGGAAACTGGCATTACAAAACAAAATATCTTTGGATTTTGGCGTCTTTGAGACTAAGTTTTCATTTCTCTACTTAAGAAGATGCTAATGGCTGATGGTACAACAGAGTACAAAAACTGCAATTGACTTAAAGGGGCCTACGATTCACACCTTGCTGCTGATAAGAGTAGGGTTGAAAGTGATGTATTAAACACAAGTAAGATCTCACTATGACACATAACCTCACTATGAATGATTCCAGTAGGTCCGGACTCCCAAGTGGATTCAGCTTGAAACTAGTCAACTTGCAACACTTAAAGCTTCGTCAATTTTATGTTGTTTTTTTTTCTATTTCCAACTGATCACATCGATTTATCTTGTTCTCCCAATGCTCATTCATCCTATCACCCAAGTGATACACCATGGCAAGTAGTCTTGAAAAGTTGGTACATGTAAAATATACAGTTGGAATGCCAATAAAATCAGATTATAGAAATACACATGTTTCCATGGAACAGGTAACCAAATCAATCAGTGACTAACTAATAAATTGAATATCACACAGAACTAATGATAGTCATATCTTATAAAGGTTAAAATTGTTAGCATTTCAGAATGCATGGATGGAAACCAAGAAATGCCTATTCACAGAGTGGCACAACCATGCAAGTGAAGATAATTGCAAAATTACCTCTTTCTCATGAGCTTGGACAGAATGTTGGGCTGTGTTTGTGCGCAAATCCCAAATCATTAGGTAGCAATCATCCCCCACAGACCCAAACAAATTTTCATTCTTTAAGTGCCAGGCTACATCCTCAACCACACTTCCATGAGCCTAATTCACCGAGGTAACGATTAATTCAGCATTGAACAAACCCAATTGACAACAAACGACTATGTGCTATGGAAACACAAATGAAGAGGGTAAGAGACAAATTAACCTCATAAACATGTATTGCGTCAAGCACTTTATCTTGAGGCATTGAGGAAACATCCCACAAACATATTTTGCAGTCATTTGAACCACTCAAAAGGTAACCCTCTTTTAATTGGCTCCAAGACAAACCATACCCTTCTTTATCATGACCCCTCAATCTCAAATCAGGGTTGCAAGATGATCCTTCCTCCTTCATTGAGTGTTTGCTACAGTCAAAGACATACACTTCACGCCCACTAGTCTTTGCTGCAACAACAGATGGGTTCTGAAACATACATCGTGCCCTATTCACCTCTCCATCAACATGTATCTGTTGTATGATCTCCACCTGTTATAAAGAAAAACTTTTTTGTATAAGAAAGCACATACCTTGATGCACATAGATGATACAAGATCAGACATGCATAGGAGGGTATATAAGTAGGCAATCCTCCAATAATGCTTATCTTCTTTCCACTATGATATATCGATCTCATCGTTAAATAATCTAGAGAGACCATCACAAGGCTCAAACAAGCAACCAGTACAGACGAATACTTGAGCAACAAGAGAGGTGCACAAAACGTTGCCTTTATATAAAAAGTGCTGCCCTACAGTAGCCATGGGCAAGAATGGTAGGTTGTGCAGCGTAATCTGGGCTATTGCTTCTTTCTGAGAATCATCTCACTCCCTATAACCTGACCTCATTCCAATCCATTTCCAAACGGAATGAATTATGTTACACCATCTGAAAAAGTGGGTGAATACAACCATGACTTGTAATTGGCTAAAAGAGTGGGGGTCACTATTTTAATTGGACCCACCTCATTGTTTAACCAATCATATATGTTCACACAAGCATAGCTGGCTGAACAAAATTGGAATCATTTCCATACCAGCAGGAACGAACATGCTCCCTTTTCGAAATATTGAAAAGAACTTACAAATGATATTCAGAAGTTCTTTTCACTACAAACTAGCATATTAGATCGTGCTTTTAAAATCTATAAACTAAACAGACCGCGCTCATACTCAAAACCTTCCCTTTTCTACCAGCTAAGATGTTAGACAACCATTTTACTATCCCAAACCAAACAGATTCAGTTGGTCATTAAATCAACGGTTCACACACACATAAGGCTGTAAATGTACCAAGTTGTTCATAAACTGATTGAGGCTTGACTCCATAAAAAGGCTTGTTCAAGTTTGATTCGTCCATTAAACGAACCGAACCTGAGCCTCAATTTTAGGCTCGTCTAAGCCGAGCTTGAACTTGACACTATTCGGCTTGATTAGGCTCGCAAAAGTATGAATATATACCATGAGAATTTCATATATAAACTTGAACCTGTATCAACTTATATAACTTGTATATATACATAAAGAAAATTTTATAACTTGTACATGTATAAACATTTACAACTACTATAAACTTACAGATGTATATGCTTTGGAATTCGTATATGTATAAACTTATGTACATTAACAAAAGATTTATTTGCAGCTCTACATGTATGAGAGCACAAATATCTAATATTTTTGGCTCGTTAAGGCTCCTGAATAAGTTTAAGCTCAACTCAAACCAAGTCAAGCACAGCTCGGGATCCCCTCATAAAATTTTCATCGGGCTCGAGCTCGAATTCGCAAAAACCTTAACAAACGTACTCGTATATATTCAACAACTTTGCTAGAACCACAAACACTTGCACACACAAGTGCAAAAACACACTCACAAGATGTGTCGGATCCACACACACTGGTGGTGTGCAGTGTGTGTGGCCTCTCACACCTTGCGAGTGTGTTTGTGCATTTGTTGTTCGTGGTTTTAGCATTTTTGTATTTTAAAAGTCGCCCGGGTGTGCTCATTTGCAGCCCCTACTGGCACAAGAAAGAGAAAGTGAGAACCATTTACAAATCTCAAACTAAACTAGATTCAGTTAGCAATTTAATCAAACACGTGGCGTACCCACACACCAATACAAAACAAAGAAAAACAAAACAAAAAAAGAAATCACACACCCATCACGCATACAGCGCCAATCTCGAAAACCCACCTTGGGAATCACGTCAGTCGCCGCTCCCGTCGCCGTCGACGTGGCAGTGCTACACGGGATGTGAGCATCGGCGACCATGAGGAAGTTTGGGCAGTCATCGGCCGTGTGGGTCCCAAGAACCAGCTTGTGTACGGCGAAGGATCCATCGGAGGGTTGCGGCAGAGGAGAGGGGAGCCACTGGACGGTGAGAGAAGGCCACTCGAGCGGGTGAGAGAGGACCAGGTCGTACAGGAACGGGGTGTTCTTCCTCCACACGGCGAATTCCTCCTCCACCAACTGCTCTACGCCTGACTCGTCTTCCTCCCCCATCTCTCTCTCTCTCTCTCTCTCTGCGACACTGTGGTTTTCCCGCCAAAATCGTTGCGTTGGAGGGAGAAGTAAACAGATTTTGCAGGCGAGAGACAACGTGAGATGTTTACGGCGGAGGGTTTAGATCTGGGCCGGCGAGTCTGTTTCGGTGTATGGACTGCCCAATGTGACATGATGGTGGGCTTGGCCCAAAAGATGTTGGGTGATGCCTAATAGACTTGGGGTCCCTGTAGTGCACTACATGGGTGTAGCGCGCAACACACGTAATCTATTTCGATAACCAATGATACAGTTTTCATCTGGACTCATGCAAATCTGAATTGTCCGTTCGCTGAGATGAAATCTTAACTGTTAAGATGGACGACTCGAATCGTACACTATACCTCTACACTCGCAGTGCACCTCTGCATCGGAGTCTCTGTTGAATAAGGTACTCTCCACGAAACTACTACCCGTTTATCTTTTGGTTTGTATTGATAAAAATCAATAATACTAGGAACAAAACACCAACCGCACCTGCCTATGTGGCACTGCATGAATTTTTTTTTTTTGCCAACATTGTAAACATCAGTGGAGATTAGGGGGAAATTAGTTTGTTCACAACCAAAGGAGATGATTGATGTCTCTTCATAGATTCGAACCCCGGTCTTTTCTTTGCAAGACATGCAAGGGATACAACCAGATGGGCTAAGAATCACATCTTTGGCACTGCATAATTGGTGGTTGCAGAGTAGTTTCAAAGTAGTTGCTCGCCTATTACCAATCATGCAATGCCACAAAAGTGAGTGTGGGTGGTGGAGTGTTGTGTCCATCATTAGATTAAAAAAAAAAAGTCTAATGAGTCAATTAGTAAATTATTTAAGTGTAATTTTAAAACTTGAGGAGTTATTTTAAACTATGTTAACACTTGACCTCATTATGAGGTAAACCGATCTCAAACGAGTTTTGATAGAGTCTATCTTGAGTGTTTTTTAACTGACGTTGAACTGTGTAGTAACTTTCAAGCTTACCCAGTTTATTTATGAACCGCTATCGTAGGCGAATCCTGTGAGATGTTCACGGTGGAGGGTTTAGATCTGGGCCAACAGGTCTGTTTCGGCGTATTGACGGCCCAATAAGAGATCCTGGTGGGCTTACTCCGAAAGATGTGGTAAGTAAATGAATGAATTAATCAAAGTTTTTTAAAATATTTTACGAGCTTCAAAATATGTTCAAGTTAGTCTTTTTATTGAGATGGCTCGATCTCAATTGATTTTAATAGAGTCGTTCTCGAGTAACTTGAAGTTGTTTTGAATTCTCACTTTTTTTTATTTTTGGCCACAATGATAACAATTGTTATTAATACGTCAAGAACGATACATCAAACGGGAGACCCATCCCTCGAAAGGGGACTAAGTAACCACAACGGTGGAGATTCAGTCCAAAAACTATACCCCGAACCACTCAAACCCTTACTTGCCAACACATGAGCAACAGAATTACCAGTTCTACGAACAAAAGAAAAGCTGCAGAACTAAAAATTTTTGCTCAAAGCTTGAATATCATCAATGACCACTTCCACCTCTTGATTGGTTGCAACTTGGCCATTGAGCATCTTCACCAGCAATTGAGCATCACTTTCCACGACAATAGACCCCAAACCAAGTTGGAAGCCAAGATGAACACCTTGTCGAATTGTTTGAGCTTCAGCAACTGATGAACTTGCACACCATTGTGAAAAACCCATAAAAGCAGCCACAAAAAGACCTCTAGAATCTCTAACCACAATACCATAGCCTCCTTTCCCCATGTCGTTCTTCCATGAACCATCCACGTTGATCTTAAAGATCCCATTTGGAGGCCTAATCCATGAATTTGCAGTGCCCTCCCCGGACGAAACAATATTCAGAGGGTTCATAGAGTTTGCAGACAAAAACTCATGCAAATATTCCATTGCCCACTTGCACACCACCCCAGGAAGAGCTAGCTTTTGGTCAAACAGAGCCCCATTACGACACTTCCAGATATACCACATAAGGACCACAGCAACCGACATACGCCATTCCTTATTGCTTTGATCCTGCCACCACAGTTCCATCGAGCCCCAA
This sequence comes from Rhododendron mucronatum var. ripense, assembly GCA_019656295.1. Taxonomy (NCBI): domain Eukaryota; kingdom Viridiplantae; phylum Streptophyta; class Magnoliopsida; order Ericales; family Ericaceae; genus Rhododendron; species Rhododendron mucronatum. Next base: position 108,434 of record BPLT01000291.1, read on the forward strand.
AAATTAAGAAGAAAAAGAAGAAACTTGTATTGCCCCATGCTAACTTGTAAAGGCGACAAACGCCACACTTGAACAGCTAAAGGGCAATTACAAAGTACATGGACAACAGATTCTTGGTTAGAACCACAAACTGGACACTTAAACAAGCCGAATATTAACTTATTCGGTCTTTGATTTGAAAACTTACAAATGTTAGTTTGGGCAGTTTTAAACCCACCTCAGGTTCAATTCGGTGACCAAACCCTTTCATCTCGTAGACCCGGAAAGATTATCATCTTCGCTGAAGATTAGTTTGACCGAACGTTCATAATTACATTGTCCAAAATTGACAGACTATATATATTCGAATTCATCTCGACTGTCCATTTGTTTTTAATCATGTTGCTACAAAGTCTACATAAGTTTTACGATTAATAGAATTTTTTCTTCTCCGTTTTTTTTCAAAAAAAAAAAAGGTATACTCAAATTAATCTCTTTATGTGGTTCATTTTTCCTTTGGAGCTTAAAAGATGGACATTTGCTAACCGAAGAAAGAGACCCTACTTTAGTCTTTACTGCCTACATTGAAACATTATTGTCTACGAACTTCTTTTCTTTTTCTCAAAAAAGGTTAAATTTCACTGACACCCCTATGGTTTGCCAGATGAGAAATGCTACGTGCAACGAAAATAGACAAAGAAAAGACCCTTAAAGTGTACATAAACGGCTCAGATGCACTGCACAATGAATCTGGGTTGTGCATGTATACTTTAAGAGTCTTTTCTTTGCCAATTTTATTTGTCCCTAACACTCCTCTTGCCAGATACCCTGTCAATCATGAGAAATGACAACAAACTCACGGTGGTTTCTATTTTGAACAAGTTCGACTTCGACTCTAACCTAGTAAAGCTTGACTCATCAAATTTTTATAGAATTTGATTTTGGCTCGAGTTCGGTTAAAAATTAATGAACAAATCTGGACACTTTAAAGCTCGGCTCGATTCGACTTGTTTATACTTTGTAGCCCTATTCATATACAAGTTGGGCCACTTGACTCATCTCACTTGAATATCAAAATTTGATAGTTCAAATTTCACAATTTTATCCCACAAAAAATTGTGAAATTCATCCGAAAAATTTCATATATTGGCTTTAACTGTATCGAGTTCCAATAACAGTACTACAAACCACCACTTAGCCACCATCATTAAGGAATGGGGATGCTATCAAGCATCTTCATAGAGAACGGCTGATTCGATTGTTCATCTGAGCATAGACGGTTTGGATCGAATCTGTAAGCATATAAATCGCATTTAAATCTAAATCGTTCATTACTTGATTAAGATTTGAATTATCGAGATAAATAGCCAGATCTACCACTCTGCACTTGCTTTGCAAGAAGATGCTCGGCAGCATCCATATCCCCCATCATTCATGCCAGCAAAATGGAAGTGGTGGACCATATCTTGTTTTTTTTCGTGCTTTCCGACCATGTATTAGCCACTCGTTAGTCAGACAACAAATCAAACAGAATACGAAACATCTTTACCGGCCAGAACAATAAAGTATATTCCTTCCCCACAAGCAGCGGCACGCATGGGGGTAACATTGTCAATGTGACATAAAGTAATCTCCTACAATGATTAACATAGCCCACCCAATTGGAAAATATTATACTCTAACTGTGCACATGTCAAAAAAGTACTCCGTACTAATAATTTTATTTTCCCAACCAGACTTTAGCCAACATGATACCCCAAATCAGAAAGTCCCCAAAAGCTAAAAAAGACTGTTAAATTATTTGAGCTATTGATTTTGATACGAAGATATTCCCAAACACAACTAATATCATTTTTTTTTTCTTTCTTCATGACTAGAGTATGGATGTCCACGTTGGTCTACGTGGATCTCGAATAATTCCAGAGATTTAGAGTAAACAACGGTGCAAACCTTCCCGTGCCCCAATGTTTGGAGTGTTTCGTCTCATTGGATAGAGAGTTTCTTTGGTCCTTTGCTAATCGGGGCTAAAACTTCTGAAATAAAAAATGAAACATTTGTTGCTTTTTCTCATTCTTATTTGGCTAAATGCCTTGGGTTTCAAACACAACAAAAGAATGGACGAACTTCTATAATTTAAAGCATTTTGAGTTTTAAAAAAAAAATCATTGCCTCAAAGATAAATCGTGGTTCCCGAAAACTACTCAACGCTGAGTTATAAAATAAAAAACTATTAGGATAGGAATTTTTTAAAACTTACGTAAAATGGACATATGGACAATCAGCCACGGACGTATGGACGATCAGCCATCCACCGATCCATCCTTCACCCGAGATCATATGTACCGAGTAAATTCGTGTACCTCTGTACCGAAATATTTTGGGTCGTTAAATTGTGTGAATTTTCTGTATACATTCCAAAATTCTTATGCGACCAATGCAAAAAATTTACCGATACAGAGAATTTGATTTCACCTAGACAGCATCAAATAATTACGCTTCAAAAAGAATTGGTTATAAACAAAGATTCCATATTTTGCTATTTTACCCATAAATCCACAATACACGAACATGACACAACCACTAAAAAAAACCCCTCAAAATTACACACTACGCCCTCCTAAATATCAATATTACACGAAAAGTTTTAACAGTTGATCACATAATTCTGAAAAATTAAACAGACAATAACAGGAATAAACACATTCGAAGGCTAATAATTTGCGTGTGCTTACGTTTCTTAGCTTGATTGATTACATGACAGCGCACGCGCCGGTGTTCTCATCGCTGAAAGCGGTGGTGTACCGCACCTCGGTGGAACTAGCGCGCGCCAACTGATTCACCCGCGGGTCCTCGGAATACCGCACGTACCCGGCCGGGGCCTTCCGGTCGTACACGCCCTGCGCGTAGGGGTGCTCGACCACGTCGTAGGGAACGTAGGGCCATATCTCCGCTCTCTTGCCCGTCCGGCGAGCCACACGGGACACCACCTTCTCCGGTTCCACGTACCCGACCACCGTCACCTTGTGCTGCTTGGGCTGGATGTCGACGGATTGTACGCCTTTCATTCCTTCCAAGGCTCTCCTCACCTTCCGCTCGCATCCCTCGCAGTCTATCTTACATTTTATCTCCACCGTCTGGATCACACATCAAATTGATAAGTTAGGGGATCGACTACTAATATGTCAAAAAAATGCGGAATTACGTAGAAAAATAAAATACATATACTTCCAGCACTAAAAAAAATAAAAAGGAGCGTGGAGTGGATGTATTTGATGAATGATGATTTCTGTTAAAAAAAACTGTATGAGAACAATTTGGAACATCACTAAGAAGAAGAGGATGAAGGGAATTCTAAACTTACATAATTTCGGAACAATATTTTTACTTTTCGTAACTTATTTTTATGGCTTTTTGACGTAATTTTAGAGATTAATCGTTTTTCGAATCGGAAAAGTAAAAAAATATGGACCAATGTTGAAAAAATTCAAATAAAACGGCACTTAAACTCCAAAAAGCAATTGCTTGATACTCCTACATTTCAAGTCTTTAGTTAACTTATTTTGCTTTTAATCATAATTTTGGACTTTTGGACTCTTCTCGTCGAGAAAGATGGTTAATTAAAAAAAAAACACGAATCTTAAAAAAAATTAATTAAAAAAGACGATCAAATACACAAAACCAAAGAATAAGTTAAGTTTAGAAGAACTCAGCCTAACTATAACGCTATCTCCAATCAACCCTCTATTTGTTCTATTCCATCATTAATGTGTGTTGACTCCACGTATACGTGAGAGATTGTGTTTAGTGTCGTGTAACTAGACTTTTTGTTTTCCGAGATCAATCGTTGTGCATCCAGTTCATCTAATAAGATGGTCCCACCCGAACATGGCCAAAACAGAAATAGTGAACGCACTGGATTTTATGGGCATCGATAAGGATGGTAAAGCATGTCGGATCCGCCACATGGCTAAGGTTATCGGACGGAAGCTTTGTCAGGGTGTGGGCGCAATACGACAAAAAACCGGTGGGTAAGTAGTTCAGCCATGAAATTAATATCCCGATCCAACCACGTGGACGGTCCAGATACCGGTGAGAATAAAGGAGTCTTTTCATGTGGTTGGAAAATAATGTTGACGCTTCGACCGAGACATGGATTGTGGAGAAAATTGTGACATTAGAATATCAGAATAGGGAGAAGGTGTTGTGCAATGACATGTATAGTACCGTATTGTGATCCTTCTAGCCATAAGATTGTACATCCGACGATTCGAATCTCATTTCGATAATGAACGATTTTCGATCATTGGTTACCGAGATAAGATCCGAACTGTTGAACACACGATTTGATGGCTCAAAGGTGCGTAGCACGATACCTCACCTCACTGTATAGCACCAATCCAAAAATTAGATGAATATTAAGTGTTATAGGATGAATAATTGGTTCATTTTGATCTCCTATATTTTACTCGAAAATTTTAGGATCCATGAAAGGAGTCTATGAAAAAAAAAATTAAGCTCAGATTCACACAGCGGATACTTTCAACATGAATCTGGACTATTCATTCATTTTTCATGAAATTCTTTCAAACACCATATCAACCCTTTTTTTACTAGCTAAAATCTTGGAGGGATCAAAATCGTCTTTTTTATTGGGTCACCAAATTTCTAAAAAAAATAATGCATCCCTATGATATTTTTCATTAGAACAAAAAGTTGATTGCAAATTTACAAATTTTATCTTCAGTATAGAGATGTAATGCCCAAAATGGAGATATGGAACTTGATTGGATATGCTCTTACATCACGTGGAAAGTTTTTGATCTTCAAATATTCTTTCATGATCTAAGAAGCGAATCTGCTGTGTTTGGATTTAGATTTGACATTTTTTTTGAAAAATAGTAGGGGTAATAAAAAAAGAGATATAGAGAGAAATTTTAGAGATATAGATAGAAATGTTGAAAATAGGGAAATCTAGAGAAAATTTAGGAAGAATTTTTTGAAAAATGCATTTTGAGAAGTAAAGAGAACAAGGCAAATTGTTGAAGAAAAACAACAAATACATGACAAATTTGATACTACTACGTTAGATCTGAGGAGTTTGATCCAAAGGGGAAAAGAAAAACAAGCAAGAAACGGCAAAAAAAAATTTAGGAAAAACTTGACAATGGGCACTTTCTTTTCGTACAAATGTAAAAATGCCATGCTCTTAAAAACTACAGATTGGTTTCGGAATTTTTTTTTTGGTCTCGGAATTCACATATATGTTTTTGTGATTTAAGAGTTCGGATTAGTTTACGCACACCTCAATAAACTTGTAATTTAGAATTTGCTGATAACACCAGTATCTGTAGCAGCAATGATTTTCTCCATTCTACAGATCTACATAGGCTATTTAGGAAGCAAAATAAGCAGGGGTAAGTGTCAAGCAAAGATTAACAACCTTGCCGTTGGAACCTAAGTCAGATAATGTGCGTGCACATACATGAGCGAGAGCGTGAAAATATGTTTCAGAATAAAAAAATTCACGAAAGTGAAGATTGATATCGGGAGCACGAATTGACAGCGAAACGGAGGTCCTACTGAACGATTACGTGACTTAAGGCTAGAACTAAGGCCAGATTAGTATTTACGCTCAAAACAAATGCCAACACACTCGTAAAACACCGGTGGTGGTGCTTTTCCACCTAGGACCGGTGGAAAACCACCAAGGCATGTTAACAACATCCGGCTGCCCGAAAACAAAAATGTTAGGATACATGAGACTCGATCCATGAAACGGTTCATGACAAGAAATGAACGGTCGAGAGTGATGTGAATTTGAACCATTCATTCTTTTCACGAACCGTTTCATGGGTCGAGTCTCATGTATTGTACCTCGCCGGAAAAAAAGAACCGAAGTTACAGTATACCTCTCAAATTAGAAAGAAGTGAGAAGATCTGTACTCGGCAGAGTAGATCTGGCCGGCTGAGATGATTTCAAGGAAACTAGTCCAAGTAAAAATTTTCTTAACGAGTTCTGTTCTGTTGCTTTTAAAGTTTTGAAGATCACAGAAGCAATATAGAGTGAGAAAAAAAGAAGTTCGATTCCCTCTGCCAGCAACTCTCGGACCACCTCTCCTAAGTGCACAAAAGTGTGAAATGGCCACGGAAAAGGCTATAGTGATTACTCTGAGTTACGCGCAAGCTGGCCCGAAACACTTTGTATTACAAAAAAAATAAAACGGAATCGAAAAAGGGTACCTGCAATTGCCTGCGTTTTTTGTAATGCTGGGAGCTTCCAGCGCCGGAGCAATCGAACAAGTTAGAGAGATGATCCAGAGCACCCATTGTTGAAAACGGAGTTAATCGAACTAGAAGATAGATGAAGTCTGAAGCAAATAAATATCCCACCAACTGGTCTGTTTTTTTTATCGCTGTTCGATTTCACGCTTGAGATGTGACGAGAGAGAGAGAGAGAGAGAGAGACCTTTTGTTGTCGATTTGAGGAGATTATCCTTCCACGTTATATAAACCTCAGACGTGAATCTCAGTCGTCCGTTGTCCGCGTACCAATTGTAGAGTTATTTCAGCCACGTGTCCCTCATCGGCGCAATCTAAGCTATAAAATGAGCCACGTGTCCCTTATCGGGGGGATCTAAGCTATAAATGGAGCGTGCGTGTGCTTGTGCGTGTGCGTGAACTAAAGCAGGATCGGGAGAGTACAGAAAGCATTTCGCAAAAATATCTCAACCCATTCATATTGGTAAGATGTGAAGGGAAAGCGAGTTAGGGATGTTCAAGAAAGCCATCCGAATCATAAAATTGGTTCGATTTGGATCGAATCATTTTATTTGGTCCGGTTTTGCGGTTCTACGGTCAGGTTAAGGTTTCAAAAAAATAAGAACCGTTAATTTTGGTTCGGTTATTGGTTATCAATTAATGAACCGTGTTTAAAACCGAACCAGACCATTTAAAACTAAGATAAATATAAAAATATATATGTGTATAATTAAATATGTATTTGAATTTGGTAGGTTAATCTTTTCTTTACTAAACTTAATTTAGGAAAGCTTTTATTTTCTTCATTCATTTTCTATTCCAGCAGATTATCTTCCTATTTCTTTAATTTTATGACGTCTTATTTTGTGAATAAGTGTTTGGATGTTTATTGGATATAAACGGAACTGGAACCGAATTAAAACTGGACCGGTCTTGTGGTTTGATTCTGGTTAGGTTCCATGCATTGGATAGGTTCTGGTTTCCAATTTTCTTGAACCGTTCGAAATGGTCCAGTTCCTAATTTTCTAGAGAACCAGACCAATCTGAACCGTGTACACCCCTAGTGAAAGCAACAAGTTCTATTGAAATATTATATGGCATAAAGAATGAAGCTGCATTCTTACAAACTTAATTTAAATTTCAAAATTATTTTTATTTAAATTTTTTCGCATTTGTTAGTTTTGTGTTAAATTTTTGTGGGTTATTGATTCGTCTTGACAATAGGAATCGGAAAAGTAAATTTTTTTTTACTTTTACCAAAGTATTTTGAGAAATAATCACTTTTTAACATATAAAAAGTTACTTTTTGACTTAAAAAGTGGTTATTTCTTAAAATACTTGGATAGAAGTAAAAAAAATTATTTTTTCAATTACTCTCGTTGAGACAAATCAATAACCCAAAAAACTAATAAATGTGAAAAATTTTGAAATAAAAACAAAATTTTTAAATTTAAGTTAAGTTCATAAAAATGCAGCCTGGGTGACAGGACTAGAATAGCAATTCAAATGGAAAAATTATTATTTACTTTTGGACCACCGTCAGGGGCTTTTTCTACCAAATATTTTTACAGAAATGCTACACATACAACACAAATTTTATGCATAAATTTGTTGTGGAGCTCATTTTAGGTCTCACACAAACGATCCAAGGAGTTCGTTAAATGTGAAATATTTTTTAAGGGTTTTTGTGAAAAATCAACACAATCCGATACTTATATGTGGTCAATTTAATCATCTAACTTTTCATTCGAATTTCAAGATAATGAAAAATTAGATGATTGAATCGAGTATCTATATCTATTGGATTTAGTTGATTTTTCGTGAAAACCCTTGAAAAAGTATTTTACATTTAAGGGAAAATTATAGTTAACCCCCTCTAACTATGCCTCGCGTACACTTACCCCCCTCTAACTTTTTTTTTAGCACTTAACCCCCTCAAACTAATGAAAATTCAAGCGGTCATAATTTCTTCGAACAAAATTGAAAATATGCAAATTATATATCGATTTCGAGGTCTTGAAGTCAGCTTTCTAATGACACCAAGATCACATCACGATTCAAAACACACAGAAAGTTATGATCAAAAGAGTATGGGCTGGTAGACAGAAAAACCGTTTTGATCATAACTTTCTGTGTGCTTTGAATCATGATGTGATTTTGGTGTCATTAGAAAGCTGACTTCAAGACCTCGAAATCATTATATAATTTGCATATTTTCGATTTTGGACGAAAAAGTTATGACCGTTTGAAGTTATGACCGTTTGAATTTATGTTAGTTTGAGGGGGTTAAATGCCAAAAAAAAGTTAAAGGGGGGTAAGTGTACGCGAGGCATAGTTAGAGGGGGGTAACTATAATTTTCCCTACATTTAATGAACGACTCGAATCGCTTGTGTGGGACTCGAAATGGACCCCACACACTGATCTGTGCGTGATTTGTGTGGAAAATGTATGTGTAAATAAACTTACTACTCTTTTATGGTTTTCTACAAACAAGTGTATAGCCCCAAACCAATAGGTGGTAGAAAAAACACTTAGAGCATCACATGACGATGCTCCAAGAATACTGAATAACTACTCCTCTGTATAGGTGTGACGAGGAGGTAATTATTCAACTTGTCCTACCTAACCTTTCAAGTCATACATTGTTATCAGATTTTATCAGCCAATTATAACTCAAGATGAATAAAAGGAAGAACTTGAATCGGTTAAACTATGTGTAGTAAGAAAATGGGAGCGAGATAAAACAATCATCACTCCACAACATGCCCTATCCTTTGGAATCATACACGTTTATAAGATCAACGAGTAAATTATAACTCGAGATGGATAAAGAAATAACTTGTACGACTACGTATCTCGAATCAGTTGGACTAACATAATATGAGTACAACAAGAAGATTAATTATTCATTCTAGGAATACCCAACCTTCTAAGCTAGCCAAACATTTTCAGGCTGTTAATTTTTCAAATTAAATGGTGCGAACACGTGTCAAGAATTGTTAGGCTGTTATAGCATGACTATGAGAGTGAGATATTTCACTGTTCCAAACATGTCCTACTCTCAATTCATGTGTTCTATTACGAGGTTTGTGAGTAAAATATAGTAACTTCAAACGGATAAAGATATAACTTGTATATTAATGTGTCCCTAGAATTTATTGACCAGTATAGTGCTAAAGTATGGAACTACAAATATGAGGGTCAGATAGATTTATTTAGCTCTTCGGGCATATGCCCTAGCCCTTTTTTTTTTCCTGAAAAGGATGTCCTAGCCTTTTGAGGCACATGTTTTTCTATCTCCAAAGTGGAATATCAATTTCTCGTCGTTAGGTTGAACTACTCTACAGTCTACACCATCTTTCCAAAACTATACATATCTATGGTTTCCTTGCATTGTCACTTGTCACAACATATCCTTACCTACTAAAGGAATTTACCGTATTTGCTTATTTTTTTATTTTTAAGGAACTGGGTAGATAAGCAAGTGGAGCACTAAAGATAGTTCGTTGTCTTGTTATACTACATCTCGTGTAGCGCTCATAAACTGCTCAATTGCGCAGTTTCGCCCCTACAAATTTAAAAACAATAACTTACCGATGTCCGTTGGAGTTAATTTTTTACAGGGCCCCATAAAACAATATTTTAAAATTTATGTGTATTTTTTTGGAGTTTTGCGGGATTCAAAAAGGGTCCTACATAAAATATAGTGTAACTATATATGTAGTGTATGCAGTAGCATTTGAGTTTGAAAGGTGATTAAGCATCTTTCATTCGAGCTCCCAAGGGACTAGAGCACCATAGGAGCACTGAATAATTTTTCCCCGGAATGGGTACGGCAAGTAGATCATTGATTTCTAGGATGGGCATCTCTGCACCGACCTCTTGTAATTTGGAGAAACTTTAACATGGATAAGATCATCTTCAACCCATTTCCAAACTTCAAAATGAAAAATAGATGTGGTATATATTGAAAAGATTTTGTAATTTATCAATATTTTTCTTCACGTTTTGTATATTTTTTTAAGAGAATCTTGGAGGAACTCATCATTCTTTTGAGAGATTTGGTCTCAAATTTACTTTTGGGTCTTTAAATATAGAGACTACATTTTTATTTAGGAGACCAGATATCTAAAAAGGATTATGAGTCCCTTCAAGATTATTACAAATAATACAAAAAAGTGAAAAAAGCGGATAAATTATAAAATCCCCTCTGAATAATAAGTCAAAATCTCTCATTAATACGTTACATTCATTCTTCATTTTGAAGTTTTCAGGATGAGTTGGAGATGCTCTAAGAAACTTTATGACATGACGATGTTGTTTAAGGACTTCTAATGGATAGAATACTAGAATAGACTCTTAACGAAAAAAACTTTCTGAAATTCATTATCATAATAGATTGAGCTCGATATGTTGTTGTAGATAAGGATCGTACGAGTAGCTCCTTACTCACATCATCATTCAATCTCTATAATCTTAGGGTTGTGTTGTCAATTCTCATTTTTGCAAATTTTATCACCTTGAAATTGTTTTCGAAAAACGCTTTTACGCTAACTACTGCACGAAAGTAATCCTCAAGATGCTCTATCAAAGAAAATGTCGTGGGGTGGTGGTGTTCTGCAACTACATGATTGTTACTTGTGGGAACCCACCTTGACATTTTTCCATATTTTCGGAATATTCATATGAAAGAGACAAGTACTCAACAACAAATTGAGATATTCTCCCTGTCAATACAAATTATTAAATACTCCTAAATGAAAAAAAATTAGCCTTCATGAGTATATTATTATTATTATCCGATGAATCACTCATTATCATTAAACTAATTGAGATTACGTTTCCTGACAGGTTGTTAGACTAGTTAATGTAAATTATTAAACACGATTGGGATGACATTCCAAGTCAAAAAACTAATCACACCAATTTGGACTAAAGGCTTGTGCAAATCCTCAATCATAATTATGTCACTGAGCACATCAAATTAAAATATCAACCCAAACATTGACCCCGTAGCTCAGGTGTGCGGGTCAGTTTATGCGCACCTTGGCTAATCTTGGGAGCGCAATCCCACCTCTTAGTTGTGCCGAACCCAATAAAAGTCGGAGCAAAGCTGCCTATGAATTGACCCCAATAAAGTTGGAGACACCTAAGATGTTTTGAATCCGAAAGTAAGAGAAAGAGCAAACTCTTAAGTCTCGTGCCTTTGACCAAGGTTTCAATGACCAAAAATTAGGGGTGTCAAATGGGCAGGTTTGGACCAAATTGGATAAGTTATAAGTGGGTTAGGTCTTTAATGGGTCATTGACTCATTTACACCCAATTAGTTAAGAGTCCTATTACCCATACTCAACTCAACCCAACCCAACCCAACCCATTTATTTAAAATCAAACTCAATCCGCCCATTAATCCAATTAAAATTAAAAATAACTAAAATACCCATATCACCCTTGCATACTAAAATTATCATAATACCCCTATATACTAAGGCTCCGTTCAGCTAAATAAGCCAAGTGGTTTTTTTTTTTTTTTTGTCTTTATTCAAATTTTTTTTCGTATTTGTTAGTTTTTTGTCAATTTTTTTGGGATTATTGTATCGTCATGACAAGAGGAATCTAAAAAGTAAAAAATTACGATCGAAACCTAATTTTTTTTGAATAAAGACAAAAATAAGCAAATAAGTCAATTTTTTCGTCTTTATTCCAAAAAAAAAAGATTTCGATTAGAATTTTTTACTTTTTAGATTCATCTCTTCATGATGATGCAATAATCCCTCAAAAATTGACGAAAAACTAACAAATACAAAAAAAATTGAATAATGATAAAAAAATAAGTCAGTCAACTTATTTAGCCGAACGGGACCTAAAATGAAGGAGGAGATACGGCATATATTGTAAATATTAAATACTCAGATTACCTATGTACACTCAAATTACTGAACGAAATGGAGAAACCCAATCGACAAACTTTAATTAATTCAACTTAATTATTTCCCACGATTACTGAAGTTCATCCTTCATTTGTGCTTTGTTTGGATTGGGATTTGAAAAGTGTTTTTGAAAAATAGTAGGGGTAATGAGTGGAGAGAGATAGAGAGAAAAAGGTGAAAAGTATGGGGAATCTAGGGGGAATTTTTTGAAAAATTCTTTTTGAATCGCGAAGGGAACAAGGCATTGGTCATCTAAATCTGGCAGATGCATCTCATCCTTCCCCCACCGACATTTGAGAGAAGGGTTCTAGTGAGAGAGGATTTGTGATGCGAGAGGAAAGCGAGAGATAAGGATAGCCGGATAGGGATGAGAGATAACGAAAATGCAATCATCAATTTTAGTCGACCTGTATACTAAAATTACTATTATCGTTTAGTAAATGAGTCAAGCTCAACACTCTAAATTCTCAGCTCGTTTTGTATAAGCTCGGCTCGTTTACAAACAAACGAAGTTTGAGTTCAAATTTTTGGTTCGTTTAGTGTACGAGTTCACTACAAAACTCGGCTTGTACTGTAATTGAAATTCATAACATGAAACCGTTCAAACCGAGTCTCCAGTTCCCGATTTGACTAAGAAAAAGGTTCGTTTTACGTAACATGTTTACTTTTATTTTTTCATTTATGTGGTAGTTCTATTTGTTGGGTAATGGTAATGTTCATGACTCATTGGGCAATTAAAACCCAATTAAAACCCAATAATAAATGGGTTAGATGGGTTTGGACCCATTTAAACCCAACTAATAACTAGGTTGGGTTGAGTCTATTTTTTAATAGGTAGGTTTGGGTTTCTTAATAGATGTAGGTTCAATTAACCATCCATACCTAAGATACCCATGGTATGATGTATGAGAAATACTGTAATTTTTGCACTGAGTACACCGCAAATTTCAGTTCCTTTTAGTGTGCTTTGGTACTTGTGTCATTCGTAATTTTTGAATTCTAACAGCAGAGACAATTTACAGAGAAAAATGCGTTTGGTCTCATTTCGGATCCCGAAAAAATCTAGAAAAATATCTATAAATTTTTGAATATTATTTTATGTGACCCTGTAAAAAATCAGCTCCAGCGGATATCGGTAAGTATTACTTTTGGATTAGTAGAGGCGAACTGAGCAGTTTCGTCGCTACGAATCCAAAAGTAATACTTATCGATATCCGTTGGAGCTGATTTTTTACATGGCCCCATAAAATAATATTCAAAAATTTATGGATATTTTTTAAGATTTTTTCCGAATCCAAAATTGGGCCAAACGGATTTTCTTTGCGTAATTCTCTGCAAATTGTCTCTGCGGAGCATTAGAAGAAAATTTTAAGGACACGTAAAAAATGTTAGAGTGCACAAATTATTTACCGATGTTTAGGGAATGATTAACTTTCTGAAAAGATAGAGAAGTTTTTGGGTGCCAGGCGGGTACCACACACGTGGTATTCCGTCGGCGATCCCAACCGTCCAAATATGTTTTGAATGGTCCGGATTTTAGAAAAAGAAAAAGGAGAGAGAGAGAGAGAGAGAATCTGAGCCGTTCAAAACACGTTTGGAAGCTTGGGATCGCCTACTGGTACTGTCACGTGGTACCCGGTCGGCACCAAAAAATTTCTCGAAAAGATATTGAAAAGTATCGCCTTATACTCTGTTTGGGCTTGCTTCTAAGATGATGATGGACACGTGAAAATGGATCAAATCCTTCACTATTGGGCCCATGATGTGGAACTATGAAGAGCTGCAATTCGGTTCCCAAAGAAAATGAACGAAATGGTCAAGCCCACGTTCAATTCAGCCCGTTATCCCGAAATTACTTTTGTGTAATTAATATTGGACATAATTACACATTAGTCCTATTAAACTGTTATAAAGTGGGATTATATTTGAAAATAATGACTGCGAAATAACACATTAATCATGGGAGGTCGGCAACAATTAAATCAAGCCCAATGGCCAATACAAACGGAGTAATAAAACAGCCTCGTATGGAAAAGAAATAAACTAACGACGACACACTGTTATATAGAAGAACTAATAATCAGTTATTGCTTTCCCCAAGTTATGACTCTTTGACCACTTAAAATAAAGAGCCACACCGGCAGTGGCAGAGCCAGAATTTTTGGTCCGGGATGGATTAATAGACATATTTTTTATTAGAATGTATACTTATTAATATCATAAAATTTTTGTTTTTCAATACATTACATTTGTACATTGAAATAATTGTAGTCTAATGCAGTTAAATATACCAATCATTTTGTTTTGTTAGGCAACTTCAACAGATTGAGAAATGAAAATGTAAAACAGCCGTTTTTTTTTTATATCATATCACCAAAATTATTAAAAGTATATTACAAAATAAAATTTTAAAACTCGGGGGGACCATAGCTCCGCCACTGCACACGGGTAGTTACAATGTATCACTTTTAACCTTTATCCGTGAATTTCCCACAAAAAAATTGTTCGGAGATTGCACCTCTTAACTGGTCTTTTCCTTATGAACTAGCAGTGTACTTATTCGATGCACTAAAGTGTAGGGAAGAAGGGATTTTTTTTTGGTTCCCCGTGTATTGAATGGGTACAACCCTAGTAATGTGTGGTAGAATATGGCCTCTGGAGCACCACAAAGAGCAATTAATAAATTTTCAATAAAATATTTATATATTGCGAACTTTTCTCTTTTTTCTGCAACACAATCTACCTTAAGAGTAGTTAAGACTCAAAATTGTTCGTTAGTTCGAAATAATTTGCGAAGAAACTATTAGAATAACCCCGGGCAAGGTCTCCAATCTGATAAGAAATTACTAGACTCATTACTCTCAAAAATCCAAACCGAACATAGCCCTAATGTCTCTTACCCCCTCTCCAAATTTAATTGCTTTACGTATGGGTTAAAATCTCAGATTATCAAAACAAAGAGTCAAAGATTCTCCAATCTCCACATAAAATGAACAATAGAGTCATAGATTATCGGTCCCTCTCCCTCTCATGAATTACGGAGAACGGAAAGAGGCGAATATTAATTAGTACTAGAAGATAGAACCAAGGAAATGCCTTTAATCAATGACTTTGAGGTTAGAAACCAAGCTTCTTGGAAAATTAACCTAGTCAAAATCCAAGTCGGCAAAAGTTAAGATATTGGGTCTAATAAGCAATAAGCAACATTGAAGAAAAAAACGTTTTCTAATTATGGGGACAGATTGACATATCCACGACATCTTAAAAAACAATTTGGCGAAGGCTTAAGAATTAGGGGTTTGCTTCTCTCATAACGTTTCAGGTTCAAAACCTCTTAGGTGCTAGTAACTGATTTGAGAACCGTCTATACAGAGCTTGAGTTTTCTGCAAATGGGTGGCGGGATTGATTTTTCAAAATTAATCAAGGTATGTGAAAGCTGGTGGTGGTCCAGATACGTGAATCGTAAAAAAGCGACATGTAAACAAACATACAAAAGTTTTCAATGTGCGCCATCGAGTACATGGGGTATGGAGTACTCAATTTGGTCAAAGATCAATACTACAACGGATAACGCTAAAAAAGCAAAGCTGCTTTTCTTATCAATAGACCCGAGGGAGGAAAGCAACGTTAATTGCACCTTCGAAGACTCTTCACAGTTCACATGACCATTTCGTGAAGCGTCGGTCTCGGATGCGTGGTAGTAATTATGGTCGCATTAACCGACTCGATGCCTTAGTGAGGGGAGCAAATATGGGTGCGACAAGACAATACATTCCTCCGTTCCCACTGCCGAACGTAGAAAATTTGTGACAAGGATCGAGGGTGACATGCTGCCGAGTGGAGTCTGCTCCGGTCTCATTCGGATTGATAAAAAAACGTTCACTTTGTAGAGCTTGTTGAGTAAAATGAGTGTGCGAACAATCAGCTCGATCGAGTATCATGGAATTCTTGATCGAAACACCTTTTATTTTGAAAAGAATGGATCTGAAACACTAGATCAACCCATTGAAATCCATTATTTTCAAGTTATACGTGTTCCGATCAGGCACTTAATAATAGTCTAACATTTTCGATCAATCGAAGTGAGACCTAAGCGAATCCCAGTCGGCAGAGCAGCATAGTGCTGCATCTTTGAGGGGGCAGCACGTACCCCCAGATCCGATAAAATGTCCTTTCTCTTGAACGATAAAAATCTTATAGTACTTTAACCCTAAGTAACGTTCAATTTAAAAAAAAAAGAAAAAAAAAAGCCTAAGTAATGGGAATGGAGTTGGTGGGGTTTGAAACCACCACATGGTAAAGGTAGCAAACAGGTGGAGGAGAGTACCAATATTACTCAAGTTTCGTCTTTGAATTTATTGCTTTTTGGTGAAATGAAAGTGCATTATGAGAGTCATCATACAGAAGATTGAAGATAAAAAAAAAAAAAAACTAGGGATAGAATTAAAGATAACTATGCACAGCCCATCACAACAGTGCTTGGCCATCATATCGGCACATTTGTTGCCTGCCCCTACTTACGTACGTTGGACCTGGCAATTACAAGGAACCTGCAATCAAAGGCCATGTTACGCAAAGTGTCATGATCGATCGATGATGGTGTCGTTGATCATGTTAATTAACCACAGTTGTTCATGACTCTGTTTCCATATATAGCGATTCGTGTCAGGTTTCTTCTTGAATAGTCAGGTGAAAAGCCATCTCGCCTTGAATTTGAATGAAGATGATATACGTTAATGATAAATAGTAATTGGAACTAAAGCCAATGTAGTGTGCCTGAGAAAGTAGTTTTTTTGCTGGTTCTACGTATAAGTATTTTTTTTCTTTTGGATACCTTGGGGTGTTCGGAACAGTTTACCAATTCAGACAGCTTAAAAAAAAAAATGCCAAATTTCATATGGACTAATCCTACACGAGTTCATAACACCTATAAAGTTCCAAACTTATAAAAGACTTTGGAGGAAATAAACCTCCTTGACCATCAAGCAACCACCCTGATTTTTTTGTTGGCTATACTTGAGATGTACGTCAGTTATTTGTAATTAACGCCTCTCTACGTGGTGTGAGACCTACAGGCTCACATCATCTGACAGAGCATTACAAATAAACGTTGCATCGAAGATTTTTTCCTCCTTTAGTGTCCACATACATGCATGGCAAAGCCCTGAAACTATTTTTCTAATTTTCTTTAATACTAATGGAAATGCTGAGTAGTTTTTTCTTGGCGCGTTTTGCGCTGGAGTTCGTTGTCTAAGGATAAGTAATCGGATTGCTGTTCCTAAACATTGGTTATTAAAGGACTATATACTTGGGCACGTTTTTGGTCAGGGAGTGATGGTAACATGATGTTATGAATAATAGAATGAGGCCAAAAATCACTGGCGTGCTAGCTAATTGAAAGATAAATACTTTTCAAGTTTGAAAATGAACATTCAAATGACGTGGGGCAACCCTTTTAAAATTTGAATATTATATCAATGGTTGAGGACAAAAATTAAGCGAGGCCGAAGTAGTTGGGAACTTGCGTAGTGCTAGGGACTTCTCATCAAATACAGGGAAACATTATGGGGGTTTTCTAAGTTCAGTCTTGTTATTGTCAGCCTATTGGGCTGACGATAAGCACGCTAGAAGACAAGGAAAATACGTATTTTTGTATACTTTTTACACCCTATAATACACATTCACACACTTACTATTGTCAACCCATTGGATTGATTTTAGATTTTTCCTTCTAAGTTAATGCATCACGGAATCAGAAATCCTGCATACCATCGACCACGAGTGTTTTCAACGGTCTGGACTATTGAAAGCATTTTTGGACGGCTGTAATTGTGTCCTAATAGGGTGCGGGATCGCCAGATCCAATGCATCACCATGAGGATGGTGAATGTATACAATTCGTACTTGATAAGAATTTTTTGTTGTTGTTTGGAATGGCATCCTCTCCAGTAGACTAGGGCTGGACAATCCGGTCTGGGTCGTTTCCTGACCCTTTCGGATATGTTTTTATGATCGGACCAGTTGATATTTTAGACCTCAGTAAGATAAAGAGCTCCTTTAATGCTCCTTCGCTCCATCCTTAACCCCATCTTCATCTCATGAGTCATCGAACACTCTTTATATCCTATCTCTGTCAACCCCAAAAAATTGTTCGATACGCAAGTGTAAACTTCAAAATTATACATTTTTTAAAAATTATTTAAACATGTTTCTACAAGTTATTACTAGTAGATATTAATGAGTGCTTTTAAATAATTTATTAAAATATTGGAGTATTTTTTTAAAATAGAAAAAATATTACCTTCAAGTTGATTTTGTGGAGTAAACGATCTTTTTGCGACGGAAGCATCTATCTTCCAGTATTCAAAATACCGGAATATATTATTAAAAATATATTATTTTTAAATTCTATTTTTACGAAGTAAAACAAACTTTTTGCGACGGAGGTAGCTATCCTATAGTATCCTTGTCAATGGGCTAGTGGGTCCTAAGTGATCAAGGATGGTGCAGAGATTTTGTCACAAGGTGTGTTTGGTGTTGGGGTCATTTGTACTTGTGTAAATTTGGGTGCATTCATTCATTCACATGGATTGCACCATTGGTTGCAGATTGGCCGGCCAAACACGAAAGGCGCTCACTGGACCATCGGTGGTGACCATCACGGCATCACATGGTCCCCCATATACGCTCCTTCGCCTTAATTTTCCACCGATCTTTTTTTTTTTTTTTAAACGACAAAAGAAATTTTATAATTTTTAAAATTGTTATAAAGACTAAAGGACCAAGAATTTGATGGCATCATATCCCTAAATCTAAGAATAATCATGTGCTCGAGAATCCGTGACCCAATTCTTAGATTGTCCTTTGGAGCCTTTTAGGGCTCGATTGGATGTCATATGAGTTTTGGGTGTATTATTTAAGAACATGTACGTTTCTCTCTATACATATACATACATATTTTGTGTGTGTGTTTTTGTCGTGGTGGTCTGTTCTTCTTCGTTGTGAGAGAGAGAGAGAGAGAGAGAGAGAGAGAGAGAGAGACGCTGGGGGAGGGGGATATGGAGGGGCGTTTTGGTCAAAGACCAGGCGTATACACCTTGATTAGCTATTGCTACCTAGGAGGGGTAGCAATAATTTACGGACGTTTTGTATTAGTGAAGCAGGAGATGAGTTAATATAAGGGCAAAAATGGATGCCAAACGGTGCAAAACCAGTCCCATCACCCTTCATCCGGATGTATTGTGTAATACACACATCGTATACACCATCCAATCGAGCCCTTATGGTGTTTTTTTGTTTTGAAAAGAACCCTTGTGGTGTTGGTGTACCTTCGTTTAACTTGTTTATCTACGTGCAATGCACTTGTGCAAATTTACTGAAAAAAAGACATTGGGAAGTGTTGTAAGATTTTTGCCCTTTTAGACTTTTGTGGCCTTGGTTTTTGTCTTGTTTTTACATGGAACCGCCGAACCGGACAATTAGATGGTTTTAATGCTGGCAAGTAAGTGGAACTTTTTTACACCTACAGTAGTTGCGGACGCAGGAATTTTTCGATAGCGGGACACAGTTTCTACAAAACCTTAAGCAAAAATATAATAATCAAACACATGCAGTAATATAAACCTAAACTTGATCATGTGCAATAAGGTTGATGATATGTACGTATGTTTTCCAAAAGCTCCTAAACATAAGCCCAAAAATTAAAATAATTCTCACTACATACTTTCGTATGTACGGTCACAATTGACCTTGCCGAATTTTCATATTTTAAAAGTGTTGCATGATTGTCTCGTTAATTTCCAAGTCCATCAAAAGCACTCTCTATATGTATACCGCCAATATATTATTCAACTCTTGATCACTCATCCTGGTTCGCAATGAATTCAATGCAGAAAGTTCAATGAACCAAGTGCCCCATTGTGCATGCGTGCGATGGTGGGATGCTTTTTGAGTTTGTATTATTTTATTATTTTTTATGCTTTCCTAAAGCGTAAACAAAAACGGAGTTGAGTGGGGGCACGTGATGTCATTTATAGTAGTAGTTTTTTTCCCTACGTGGGGTCACCCCACTACCACCATTGTGGCAATGTGACATCGCCACTGTAAGAATTGATAGGACATTAAAGGTTTTGAATTTAAGACTTTACGAAGGAATTAACATATATGATAATTAGCTTCAACATTCATACCATAAGTGGGGAATTTTCAACATTATGAACCATAAGTACTTTTTGTCTTTCGATCTAGAATGGAAGTATCAGCAAATGCGCACACTGTAATATCGTAGTCATGTACTTCTATACGAAAAAGATGTATACCTAGCATTGCACGTTTTTAAGCTTAAGTTGCTTTAATTTTTTGTTCTGTTAAGCAAATCCGAGAGCACCACAAGTTTACGCTTTGTCCCAAGTAGCACATGTGAGGTCTCTGATTCAAGTCCAGGACGACTCACTTTGCGCCAGACGAAAGAATAGAAGAAGTATCGGACTCTTCCAATATGGATGTGTAATTAAACGAGTGGTTAAACTTTCCACAACTAGGAAGCTAAAATTCATTGTCATAACCTCTATTTTCCAAAGTTTTCCTTCAAAAAAACAAAAAAAAACACCACTATAATGGAAATTTACACTATCGAGCGGCCATTTGGGTATCTTAATTAGCTCCGTACTTTTCTGAAGAACCAATCCACCGAAGCGAAATAAGCACAAGGAAATGACTTCTCCGTATATATTTACCTAAATCGATAGGTCCGCTGCAGCACTATCAAAATAGAACGGACTCGAAATCCTAGCTATAAATTTGTTATGGTCCAAATTGGGGGGGTATGCATGACTGATCATGAGTCAAGTCACGACTCCACCACGTACCCATGCCCAGTTGCCCACCCTCCCTCGCACGCTAGCTGTTGCGATGTTTCTCGAAAACACTAAGGAAAGAGACAATGCATTTGATGCGGGGTACAGAAATAGCCATTAACTCCACGCACTGTTTTTTTTGTACATATTGTGGGGGCTAGCTCATTTGCCTTTTTTAAGCATCAACTTTTCAAGGAAATTTCGTTTTCATGAAATTTCTTAGTGTGTACAAGAGACTTTATAATGGTCATTGAAGGCCAGCTTCCGGACCCGGCAATGATGCCCCAGTCCGATTTTTCCTGCCCCATTTTTCCTCAATCGTTTAAGTATAGATTGTGACCATACATTGTGGTAAGTATGGCTCTATACATTGTGGTAAGTGTGAGTACAAATTGTGACCATACATTGTGATAAGTATGATCATACATTCTGGTATGTGTACGTAGCTTGCGAAAAAAATCATAAAACCATCTTGTTTTTTTGAGTGGTTTTGATCTAATGGCTGAGATTTATCAATATAAAGGTTCATATTTATGGGGGGCATCCATGCCCCGATACCACCGTGGGGCAATCACAGAAAAATTCCCAGCTTCCTTGATCAATTTAATTCGTAACTTAACAAAAATGCAAGGTACATATCCAAATTTACATCTATTCTTACATCTCCTTTTACAAGTGATTGTGAGAGTTTGAGACTCTCTCATAGTGTGCTGGGTTCTACCATCACTTGTGAAAGAGGCCGTACTTACAAGTGAGTATAAACTTAGATGTGTCACTAGCATTGCTCATACAATATTAATAGTCCTCAACCAACATTACCATGTATGTTGGACACTACGATGCTAACTAGGTTTTCGTGGCTCATTGTCGAACCTTCGTGGTTAGGTAGTACTTGACATGAAGAAAGCATCAACACATCAATGAAACCAATGAACCTAGACTACGATGCTACGTAGGTTTTAGTGGCTCATTGTCGAACCTTCATTGTTTGGTTGTACTCGACATGAAGAAAGCATCAACACAGGAAGTCATTAAACCCAGACAACGACTACTCAGCAATCCAGTCCAGTCTCGGAACCTGTCTCAACTCTCAAAGTACAAACGGCCAAAATTCAAGGCGTTTGTTGTTTAGTGTACCTAATATTCTCATTCTCAAGTAC
This sequence comes from Rhododendron mucronatum var. ripense, assembly GCA_019656295.1. NCBI lineage: Eukaryota > Viridiplantae > Streptophyta > Magnoliopsida > Ericales > Ericaceae > Rhododendron > Rhododendron mucronatum. The sequence goes on from BPLT01000291.1 coordinate 130,618, forward strand.
AAACAGCCGAAATTCAAGGCGTTTGTTATTTAGTGTACCTAATATTTAAGGGCATTTCACTCATGTAATAGCAATAACTAACGCCAAATGCCGTGAGTGCCAAACTTGATGGTATTGGGGATCTAGATATAATGGTTTAAAAACCTCAGGGGTGTCACTGAAATTGATCCAATCTGTTTTGAAAAGGAAGAAATAACTTGGCCTAATTAAACGGAGTGATTGAGCAGTCAAAATTAACATTAATAGTGTGGAAAAAACAAAGGGTTTTCAAAGGGTTGAGTTCCAACAAATTACTGATAAGAATGTGAGAAATCAATGGTACAAAAAGTAGGAGGAGAGGAAAGATCCTTAATTAGAGGTTCAGAATTGAAAAAAGAGAGAAATGGGAAGTTGAATCCTATTTTTCTGCCTTCCCACATGACAAAACTGACAAATCTTGATTCCCCTCTTGTCGAGTAATTATTCAGCGGTTTCAGAGTACTATGTGGCGTTTACCTATGTGATATTCCGGGAATGGGGGATCTTGTCAAGCACCCCGGGCCAAGTGGGTGCTGAGCAGTTGATTCGGCTATTCATCTCGGCAATCGACAGCTCAGATCTTGACCGAATAATAGACGGTTCAGATCTATATACATTCAAATTCAATTCGAGCCCTCCGCGCCAAGATGGACGGCTGGATGCCGCTCGGTACCCTGCTTGGCAAGTGTTGTTTTGCAACATCCCGGGCCTGGTATTCCGACTATTTACATAACGACAAATTATTCAGTAGAGACACAATCGATCTCTTTTATTGGATAGCTGGGAGATAAGTAGTGATCCTCGATGTGTAGTGATGATATTTTATTTTGCAAGAAGGAGCATATGACAATAACACAGGATACTCCGGGGTAGACAATTTTTGGCCCTGTCTCTCACTCAAAGAATTGTACTCGTTCACCACCACAGTTGGAATTGAATTCTCATTCAACAACTCCTCAGAAATCTCTGACCCGATAGTTTAGTCACAAAATCTGCATGTGTTTACGTCCTTTGCTTACCACCTCTCTCTCTCTCTCTCTCTCTCTCTCTCTCTCTCTCTCTCCACTCTGTTTTCCTTTTCAGTTTTTCAGTTACTTTAATTCAATCAAAACAAAAAACAAAAACCAATTCCCAATTAATTAATTAATTCACCATCACTCCCCACGTATATATACACGCTCCCCCACCACCTTTGTCTTTTACCATTATAATGTTTCCTTGAAATCATACCAAACCCAAACCCACGCAAGAGACACACACGATTCTCTATAAATATATGTATAGAGAGAGAGACAGCGGTTGTGCTAACCCTTCTTCTCCTTCAACAATTGTCAAGCCCATGTTTTCACCCAAACCCATTTCGATTCTCTTCTTGTTTTGGTGACAAACGGTGAGAAAATCCTGTTAAGTTGTGACAATTGCATACGTGATGGCCATACAAGCGCAATTGTGTTCGGATAATTTTGGGTTTTCTTTGGGAGGGCCAACGAATTGGATGGACAGTGGTTATGGATTCAATGAGTCGTGTTTCAATCTTCCGCAGAGACAGAATTTGTTGCAGAAAACACAAAATCCTTGTTTGCAAGACGGTGGGTTGATTTCCGATCACAAGAACGATCGAGATGTGGGTTTTTCTATGAGCGTATTGGCGCAGATTGAGATGCAGAGACTAGAGGTTGATCGGTTCATCTGTCTACAGGTTAGAAAACAGAGCATTCACAAATTCATGGAATGAGGTTTTTTTTTTTTTTTAAGAAATTTTAATTGGGTTTAAAGAATTTAATATATTGATTAATTTTTCTGGGTTTGGACGAAGAATGAGAGGTTTTCTAGTTTTTTAACTCCTTTTGTGTTTAGTAATATAGCTGAAACAGAGCATTTAGGAAATCCAAATGATATATTTTTTTCGTCTCAATTTATTTGTCCCTTTTATACTGTCTTTATTATTGTTAGAACTCTTATACGCTGTATCGATCTTGTTCGATAGATTTTAATTATAACTATAAAATGAAGTTTGCAAAATCACATTATTTATAAACTAAATAATTAGCAATTCAAAATAAGAAATATGTCTTAAAGGACTAGAGAATTGAGATGGCGTGGAGAAAAATTTGAAAAAATGTGATTTGGGTTTGTTGTTTCCAGTACTAATTTGGATAAGTTTCTAATTTGCGGTTCTGTAATTTTGGTAACAGAATGAGAGATTGAAATTGGCTTTGCAAGAGCAGAGAAAACAGCAAATCTTGTTACTCCTGAGGAAATTTGAAGCAAAAGCAGAGTATTTACTGAAACAGAAAGACGAAGAGATTTCCAGAGCCATGAACAGAACAGGGGAGCTCGAACAGTTCTTGAGAACGATTGAGATCGAGAGCCAGAATTGGCAGAGACTGGCCAACGAAAACGAAGCCTTGGTTTCAAGCCTCAACAATTCAATCGAACGGCTCAAAGAAAACCAGTGTTCCACCAATTGGGTTGAAGATGCAGAGTCCTGCTGCGATGAGGAAACAGGGGAAAACAGGGGAGGAGAAAATGAAGAACAGAACCCGAGGAAGATGCTGTGCAAATGCTGCAATTCTCGAAATTCGTGTGTTGTTTTTCTACCCTGTAGACATCTTTGTTCGTGCAGATCTTGCCAAGGTTTCTTGATTTCTTGCCCTGTTTGTGGGGTGGTGAAGAAGGCCAGCATAGAGGCTGTGATGTGATTTTCTTGGGAAATATTGTATTTTTTTTTTTCCGGGAAAAGAAGAGAAAATTGGTGGATTTGGTCGAAGTGAGGGTAAATGAACAGAAACCCAATTGATCATTTCCTTTTTTTTCCCTTTATTTTTTTTTTTCACTGTTGTCCCTTTTTGGGGTGTCTGTGTTTCAGATTGGATTTGTACTTTTAACCAACAACCCCCACTAATGAATTGAACAGATTTTACTGAAGAAAAGCATCTGTTTTCTTCCTCTTTTTGATGAGAGATTCAAATTCAGCATTATGGGTTTGATATGATTACTCGACCCAGATATTACCGTTCTTTTTTCCTGCCTTTTGGCAGTGGTAAATTTCGCAGTGAACAGAAGGTCAGTGACTGGTTGAGGTAATCTTTGGCACTAGAAACAATATAGGCATCATGATATTCATTATTTTCTGGGACCCGGAGATGCTGTCAAACGGCTGACTCGGCCGTTTATCTCGGCACGAACGGTTCGAATTGAATATGAGCGCAGACAAATTTGATTCATTCATTACTCGGTTAAGATCCGAGCAGTTGATTGTTGAGACATCCGGCTGCTCATGCACAGTTCTACGAGCAGATGCTTGGCCATTCCATTTTCTGGGGAGTTCAAATTTTGCAGTAGCTTCACACTGCAAAATAATGGCTCATTTGGGTCGGCATATGGCAAGGTCAATTCAAAATTTCAAAATTGGCAGTTTTTCCGATAATATTCGGACACAAATACATCTGGAGTCATTTTATGTGTTTTAGTTTCACGTAAGTCATTTGATTCACACTTTCTCTGTTCAGTAACTAAAATGGAATTACAGTGAGTGAGTGTTGGTAGGTGATACATCCATCTCCTCCCAGAAATTTTTTTGGTCGTGAGTAAAGCTACAATACAAATTCAATACAGATTATTCGATGCACATAGATCGCGCAAAATACATGAAGCATTCGCATTCTTTCTTTTCCCTTGCACAATACACATGGAGCACCTCCATCCATGGGCATTGTGAATTGTGTGCAAATGCATTTGTGTGTGTTTAGCACTCGTGATGCATTTGTGGCGTAAACTCGTTGCTAACATGTACCTAAGCTTGTAAATTCACTTTGACACGCCATTACCAAATTATGTGTCAAAATTTTAAGTCAGACCTGTATATAGAAAAGCCCTTATTTGTTAGATGTGGTCTGAAAATTAAAAAGCCATTCTTATTGCCCAAAATGGTCATTTATCTTGCTATATTTTCTCCCACAATGGCACAAAGAAGGATTGTTGTTTGTGGCACATCCACCAATTTCCAGATGCATTGCACTATTGTACCCATGGTGGAGGTGAATTGAAAAACGGATATAAAAGAAACTTAAAAAAGAAAAGGCATTTCACGATTGCACAAAAAAATATCATTTTTGACAAAGGAGGCGGATTCAATTGCAGAGAGTCCCTGTAGTCCAAAACCGTTCATCTTTGCATCCGACGGTTCAAACTTTAAAAAAAAATTCAGCTAAAAAGTTTTTTTAAAATCTCGACCGTTAAAAACACCATCCGACGGTTGTAAATACTCCAACCGCATCTCTGCAGTCCAAATGCGGACAGCAGACAAGCCTTATTCTTTGACAAAATATCACTATTCATTGTCAAAAAATAACGACGTGTCATTTTGACTTCCATTGGAGTTGCTATTATCCACCATTTAGGAAGATTTTAATCCACACTGGCTTGTCTGGGCTTAAAACTGGACAGGTTCTGTATTGGGTTGGGTAGCTTGCTTGTTTTGGTTTGAATCTAAACCCAAAACACTACCTGTTTTGGTTGGATAACAGATGTATTTGGAGTGAAGGATGTCAACATCCAAAATAAGAATTTGGAGGATGAAGTTGTATAGGTAACTAAGGTAAGGTGCATAGGTAGAAATTTAATTTTTAATTTAACTTATATGACTAGTATTGGGAAAATGTCGGAATTCAGATCCTCTTATATAGCGATCTCTCATGTGATTTCTCTCATAAAAAAACTTGTCAAAGTCTCATTCAATGATTCAAGTATTTCATTTTTAGATTTCGATGTGTATTAATATCTTTTATGCAAATTTTATGTCAATCAAATATCTATGCAAAAACCAAACATTCCTTTTTCCATCGTGACAAATATGATTCTTTCACGCACATAATGACATTCGATCAACTTGATTTTTTCTCTATAAATTTGATGGACATATTTTTTGACCCATATAATAAACTACATGGATCATCAATGGAGACCTTAATTGGTTCCAAACGTGTCATCTGATTGAAATCAGATCTAGAATCATCATATGAAAAGAATTCAGACAGAAAATCGCCCCTACCCCCATTACCCTTACTTCAAGTCAACTCTTCCACTAATATATTTTATTTAACTCGAATCATAATAAATTGAGTCCATAATCAATAATTAATCAATCACGTGAGAGAGAGTCACACAATTTATACAAAATACTTGCATACAGACTCACCCACCCCTCAAATGTACGTGCAATTGTGTACGCAAATTGTGTCTCATCCCCGGTCCGGTCTCGACTTTATTTGAAGCCTTGTAGAATTGATTTTTCGCACTCCATAAAATGCGATTCGTAATTTGATAGAAATGCATTTTTCAAGCAATAACAAGCATCTTATCTGCTTCTTGAAAGAAGAACGTTCTTTAATAGAAGGCATCCTGAGCCCCAATAGTTAGTTCAGTTGGTTCGCGGGCTTGCTCCCCCACACAATTGATCAGAGTTTGTTTTTTAGAATTGATTTAGAAGAGTGAAATTTTTAGTAATTCTATAGTCTCGGCATGAATGATCTACCCTTGGCCGAAGAATTAGTTGATTTGCTCGTAAATTGGAAAAACAATCAAATTTATGTATGTATGTAAGGATAAGGACATCCTGATATTCCTAACCCACTTGAGCCACTTCCCAAACAAGGAAAATATTATTCTGAATGTGGTCTTTTCATAATACACCAAATTTACTGGGCTAATACTGCAAAAACAATCACAAAATTCGTAGAAAAACAAAGAAAGAAGTGACCAACGATTCAAGAACTGCATCTGCCCGTCGGTGAGGCTTCCGGTTCCCGGCCCATCTCTCTCGTAGATATATACATGTATGTATGTATGTTAAAGATTTGCAATTTATAAATCGTGTAGAATTTTGACAATATTGGTGCTTTGTGTGCTGTAGATTTGTTCAAATGGCCAAGAAGTCGAGACCCAGGAAATTATCTGTGTACCTCTACATTCCAAACATCATTGGTGGGTTTTTATTCTCTCTCTTGTTCCTTTCCAATTAGGGCTTCAAAGAAATTACATAGGCAATGTGAATTTTTTTTTTGGTAACTATAGGCAATGTGAATTGCATGTCACAGCCACTGTGGAGAGCATTTCTTGATTCTTTCGTGTTATGCTTATGGCTGTGTTGTTCAATTAATTGGTAGATATGGTTATTTGGGTTTTCCGAAAAGTGAATGTAATTCAATGACTATAGCTATTCTGCAATTATGTTGCTTACATATTGGCCTCGTTTGCTAGCACTTATAATCTAGCTTATTTGCTTAAAAAAAAGCTAATGAATGGTGTTTGTTAACAATTATGAATAATCACTAATTTGACTTTTCTAGCTTATTTTACCCAAAAAAGCTAGATTATTTTTAGCTCCAATTTGAAGCATTTTGCTTATTTCAAGTTGTTAGAACATGAATGGACAAAAGAATCCTAAGGTAAATAAGTTATTCTTAGCCAAGTTTTAAGGACAATTTAGACATTTCGGTTATAAAAAGCTAGTTGACAGCTTATTGAAGCAAACAGGTTATATATATTTTTTACTAACTTATAAAAAGCTATAACAAACACATTTATAACTTGTTTTAAGTTATTTAAGCAAATAATCTAAAAAGCTATAATCCAAAAAAGCTAACTTATATGTGCTAGCAAACGGGGCCGTTGTGGGGCTACTATAGGAGTTCAATATTCAGTACATGGGTGAGCTGCCATTTTCTTTTTATTGATGTTTCGTGTATGCAAGATTCATGTTGATTTAGTTATTGAATTATTTTATACCTCTATGGTACTTGGGTTGTGGTTGTATTATTCAGTTCTTTGATTGCAAGCTTATATGGGTAATCAGTTTGCCACAAGGAAAATGTCATTCTATGATTGTTGCTATTTTGCAAGTATGTTGCTTACCTATTGTGGGGTGACTGTAGGAGTTCATTATTCCTTACAAGAGTGAGCTGCCATTTTCTTGTTACTAGTGTTTAGTGTATAGAACATTCATATGTTGAGTTTGTTCCATTTTGAAATCTTTATCGGTACACAGTATATGTAAGAGTTCACATGCCTTCTATGCCTTTACAGATAATGGGTCAATATATTGTTTACATATGTAGATGTTGTGGGGCTAATGTATGTGTTCATTAGGGTTACATGGGTGTGCTGCCATTTTCTAGCTACTATGTTAAGGCATAAGGGTGTGCAAGATTCTTGAGAATTCTATTCTATGGTTGCTCACTTGTTTATTTACTTCCATTTGTGTGTTTAATTCTCTTATGCCTCTATGACATCCAGGATACATAAGGGTTCTCATGAACTGCTTTGCCTTTTACATTTGCTCTTCAAACAAACAGCTTTTCTCAGTTCTCTACTTCATTAGGTGAGGTCCAAAGTTTTATAAGTTATTTTCATTGCTTTATGTGTTACTGTTTGTTTGTAATGAGTTTTGTTGCCTCTAGTTTTGTGAGGAGGTTAAGTGGTAACTGGTTTTGTCTGATATCAGCTTTGTCTGTGATGCCTTGGATGGTTGGTTTGCTCGCAAATTTAATCAAGGTATGAATTCATCTAGTTCTTGTATAATTAAGTTTCAGAAAAATCATACTTAAGTGTCTACGGTTTATTCTCACAACAAAAACAAAACAGTGTCGTCTAGTGTCAATTAGATGGGATAGATTTGCTGATAATGCAACTTGTCACCTCAGTTTTTCTTTATTTCATAGATTCATGTCTTGAAGTAGACCATTAATGGATACATACTGCATATGTCAATGGAGCATTATAAGTTTATAACTATCGGTTGGCTGTATGATGCTAAACTGATCAACATTCATTTTTTTTCTACATTTAGTTTTCTCTGTACCTTCTTCCCCTTCTCTTCTTCATCTTAACACCTTCTTTTTCTGGTTTAGATGTCCCATCTGATCTCTTCCCCTCTGTGTATCTGTGCACCTAAAATCTATATTCAATTTACTCAATAGACAATTTAGGTATTCATTCGTACATGGTAAAAGACTTATTCTACTTACCAACAACAAATGAAAAAATTCGTTGAACAAGACTTCTTCTCCTTACACCTTGATAAATGGACACAATCTTAATGTTTTATAGAGTTTGCAATTGTTGCTCAAAATGTCTCTGACTTGTACTCTACAACAATAAGGTTGTGTCAAATTGATGAACTATTTGCAATTCCAGATTGTATACACTGTCATTCACATTGAAGGATGATTTGATTTATTTCTTTGCCTTTTGTTTTTTCTCTCTTATTTCCAGTTTCGACCTTTGGAGCCGTTTTGGACATGGTGACTGATAGGTGATCTTCCCTCTTCTCTATTTCAAAAGCATAATGTTGATGATAATAATACTCCCTCCGTCCAAAGATGTAGTCCTTTCAGGAGTTTCAACTTTTTTTGGTCATGCATTTTATGCACTCAAAATGAAATATAAAGGTGTTGATTTTCAAACATTGCCCCTTTTTACCTATGTTTGGAGGAGGATTTAACCATTTGTAGGACAGGGTTATGGAAAGCTAAAATGTTTTAGGCCTTGACTTTTTAAAGTGGACACACACCTTTTGGGACATTTCAAAGTGGAAGATGAGAAAACAAAATGGCACGGAGGGAGTAATAATAGCATCTGCCAATCTCTTTCTGTCATCTCCTGTAGTGTTTTTGTCCTAAGCAACCACAATTATTCCATTTCACAATGTTTTGTTTCTCAGGATTAGCACTGCTTGTCTACTGGTAATTCTCTCCCAAGTATATAGGTAGAAATTACTTTAACCTGCAACTTTTGCTGTCACCACTTTAGTTTATTTCTTGTGTATTTGAGGTTTCTATTGTTTGTTTTCCAGGCCTGGCTTAGTTTTCTTGTCATTACTGGCTTTGGATATTGGCAGCCATTGGTTCCAGATGTATAGGTATTCTAACATATTAATTTGTATCTCTCATGTTGCATTTATAGCTGAAGAAAATTGAATAGATCTCGAGAATTGATGTTCACTTATGTTCTCTTCTGTTAGAATACAATGCTCTACTTTCCAGGGTTTTTTTTTTTATGGCCATTAATGCCTTTCATTTGTTTTTTGCCACCACTTATTCTTTGCAGTACATTCTTGGCAGGCAAAGCTAGCCATAAAGATGTCAAAGACAGCACTAATTGGCTATTCAAGGCGTATTATGGAAATCGGATCTTTATGTGTTACTGTTGTGTTGCATGTGAGGTGAATGTCTCTCCAGGTTACCTCTGTTAAGACAGTTGTTTCACTTGGATTTGTGCTATTCATTTAAACTAAGTACTTTGGTCTGTAGCTACTTTACATAACTCTATTTCTTCTGGCGAAGAACCAGAATGAGAATCTGACCAAGGTTAGACTTCATTTGCTTGATGGTGTTACATTACACTTTCTGCCTGAATGTGTGACTTGTGAGGATTTTCTTACCCAGGTTATCGTTTATATACTTCCATTTAGGTTGTAGTGGAGGCTGCCAAACAGAATTCAGCTCTTGCTGTTCTACTTGTGTTACTTTTGGTTGGATGGGCAATCAAGCAAGCAGTAAATTTTATACAGGTAAGAAGTATGGCTGTCACTAAGTAAAGAAGAAAAACATTTCCTTTCCTACACATTTGAGGAAGACAATGGGGTTCGGTGTAGGGCCAGGACTACGGCCTGGCTCCCTCACCAGATGTGATGGCGGCGTTCGAGTCTTCTGCCAGACTCATTCCCTTCCTCTTTAACCTCCCTACCATATATTGAGAGAAGCTTATTTCTGGGTGGCGGTGAGGTTTAGCTATCCTAGGCATACACTTAAATGGACAAAATATTACCTCCATTCAAACAGCTACTCAATGTGGAGCTCATTGTGAGTTTGTCTTGAAAAGCAATAGTCGTGCATATGCTTCTGATTCTTGTTAGCGACTGTCAAACCTCTTTGTCTAAAGTGTAATTCAGTTGATTTGCATATTTTTTATGCTGAATTTTGGTGCATATTACTGATTCAGTAATTAGTTCTTTTACTCAATGTCTAAAGTTAAGGGTGATGCTTGAATTGATTTTGAATAACGTTTCTCAGTTTAGACTATGATGATGCTGAACTGTCTCACTTAGATTTCAGATGTTTGCTTTTCCATCTATAAATTGGCAGACAATAATGACAACAGTGACAATACCCTCCTGATGTAGATTATTGTTTACTCGCAGGCTATCTGCTACTTACAACATTACACTTTTTTCAGAGAGCTTTTACTAATCATTTGCTATTTTCTGTGTCATTTATCTACTTTTTGTTGGGGTCTAGGAGTTGAAAAATGGGGTGGGTGATTAAATCTTTTACAGCCGATTGTGGTCGCTAACGGATACCTTTTCACTTTCATTGGTCTGGTTGATGCGTGTTGTCATGATGATTCTAATACACTTTTTCTAGTAGACTTCACTTCAAGGGTTCAGTGGGGATTCTTGGCGTGCTTTTTCTAATTGGTGTTCGCATGTCATGCTTTTGGATTTCTTTTGTTTTGGGTATTGTGATCCTGGAATTGCAGTGATCTGGACCACGTTGTACTGAAACTCATTTTTATGGTCTCAGATGAAGACAGCAGCAGATCTATGCGTGGATTACGACATCAACAAAAAGCAAAAGGCATAAAACTTGAACTGAGAAATGTCTCCACAGCACCGTTGCTTCAAAAAACATGCAGACCTCCTTATCTTCCTGACCTCATTGAGTTATCCGTTGCTTAAGCAAAAACATCCTGGAAAAGCAGTGTAACCATTTACTATGGATCATGACTATTTGTATACTTGGAATTGTGGTTTTGGTTTTCTTTTTGTAGGGCTAGGTCATTTATCCTTGGAAGGGCTGATGTACATTGTTCTGTAGTCAGAATGAAGATGGTTTCTCACTTTCTCTCTCTCATTTGGTTTGTGTTGCATTTTTTTGAAACCCTAGTTAAATTACTGCTGGATTGTTCCTTAGTAAATATTGCAGCTTTTTGCAACTAACCATTTTCGTCTGTTGGATGTTTCTTTCAGTAGAATCATAATCTAGTATCAAGGAATGCGTAGCGATTGTCAGGGCAATTAGTGAAAGAAAAACGGGTGAACAAACCATTGGTTCCAGAACCATCTGCCATTCTGGGTTGAACCACCAAAGAGAATGGGAAAAAAAGTGCAGACTCATAGAATCAACATTGAGCTCTCAATCTATCGACTCTTATTTCTTACCATGTCCAAACCTCACAAGTTTCTCCAAGTTAAGTCACATTAAGCCGCAAGCTCCAATCCTAGTGGTGCAGCTTTGACAACTCTTTTTTTAAGTTTCAACCGTGCCAACAGAGCCCTAAAAGTCACCTCTTTTGATCCTTGATTAGCATCGTTTATGGTTGAGAATCAAACGGTATCTAATTGTCTTTGGCCCCCTAAACTTACGAGCCCCCAACTTTCGGGCATACATCCTTGACAAGGGACAGGATCTCGTCCAGTCTTGGGTTCCAACTGGTCTAGTATAGTTTTGGACCATTTGTGGGCTCTTTTCGGGCTCACAACAATAACTAGAACTGTTTTTTTTTTTAATGCTTGTCGAGAATATTGACAATGCCAAAAATCACGTTAATTGGATATCATTTGATATAATTTTGAAATGAATTAAATTTGTAAGAAAAAAATGTGCTAATACTGGATTGCAACTTTTTAGCACAATTATCTGAAGATCAATGCAGAGCTTGTCGAGAATATTAACGACACCAAAAATCATGTTGATCGGGCATAGTTTGATACTCCATTTGGCACAATTATCTGAAGATCAATGCATTAAGTTTGTAAGAAAAAAAAGTGTGCCAACGCTGGGTTGCAACCCATTTGGCACAATCATTTGAAGATCAATGCAATTCGAAATTAAATCAAACGATATCCAATCAACGTGATTTGTGACGGCATCAATGTTCTCGATGAGCTCTTAAAAATGAACGATTCCGATCATTGTTGTGGGCATGAGAAGGGGCCACAAATAATCCAAACTGGACAGGAAACATGGGAAGAAATTCGAGGGAATAAGACCATTAGGTTCAAGCTTTTTTCTCTCGCAGGGCACGTAGGTGAATTGCGAGCACAAATCAGAATTGAAAACCCAAGTTTCTAATTTAGTCTGGACTCCAATGTTAAAACTCAAGTTACAACTAGTTACTCAGAAGCAGAAAGGTCCCAATTTTTGTAAAATAACAACCATCTAAAAGAAAATAAATAAAGTAATCCCGATAAGATAAAATTTCTAAACCATGAACGCTGCTGCCACTAAATATCCATCAATTCTTTCCTAACTTTGCTCCCACCTTTTCGCTACGTTTCGGACCATCCCCTGTGGGTTAATGATACCTTATAAAAGGACTTAAATCAATAGAGGCTAAACCCGAAAAACTGGCTTATGATGATAGCAAGTCCAAGAGCAATGGCTACAATGGAGGAAGCCCATGTCAGCTTCTCAGTAATTCTAGGTACCCTTTCTTTCAATGCCTGACTACAAGAGCCTATAAACACGGTATAGCTTCCCATCGCAACAACAGTCCCAACCAAGAACATACCTAGAAATGCTGCCCCCGCCAAGCGAGAAGGCAAAGCAAGTGCAGGCAGTACCATCATCAATGCGTCCGGTTGCAAACCATGCACAATACCTGTCGCAAAAGTCGCAAACCCTATTTTCTTCTTCTTCTTTTCGGCTTTGGGGTTATCAAGGGTTTCATAGACACTGACATCACACTCGCCGTTTTCTAAGGCAACACAAGGGGCAGGGACCTCTGAAGCCTCCTTTATTCCCATAGCACCAATAACAAGTAGAGTAAGTCCCACAACTCTTGTGCCCCAAGTTCTGATGATTTCAATATGGAGTCGATCTTTTAGTAGTAGAAAGAGTAAGCCAAAAATGACTTGGCCAGCGTCATGACCACAACCCCATAATGCTCCAACGGCAGCACTTTCGAGTCGAGTGCGTCCGATTGAGAGTGGGGCCAACGCGGCGAGGTGGTCAGGGCCCGATAGCGTGTGTAAGCAACCAGCAAAGAAACCAGTCCAAGCACTACTGAGTAGTTCAGTGCGGATAAGTCTTTCCCCTGCTGCAACTGCAGTTGGAGCCCCTGTCTTGGTTGCGGTTTGGAAGGTGGCCAAAGCTGGTGACACAATGACTGGATGGATTAATATCATAATGAGAGCTGAGAGTAGTGCAACGGTTCCAGCAGCAACTGCCTGAAACATTTAAGGAAACAGAAAATACTTCACCAGAATATATCGGAAATTAATATCACTTTTAACAAACTGTGAGCACATATACCAGGGTATATAGATGTGCATGTGTATGCCTATGAAGTATGACCCTTCACATTAAAGAGCACCAATGATGAACAGACAAAATGCCAACTAGACTGTAGGATGAAAGTTTCTCAACAAAACTGAAAAAAGGAAGAAGACACAAGGAAAAGGTTTAGTTGTCCACACTCTTCCTAGTAGCTTATCGATTTCGTATTACATGCACAATTTCAAGATCCTGGTTATGATCAAAGCCATCGGATATAACAAAGATAGTAATTACAACTATCATCAAGAATCACTGTATCTTGGTAGGAATCTTGGTGTCTGTACACTAGGTATGAACTTGCTAGTAGTTGGATAAGGCGCAGAAAACAAAGACAGCTCCACAACATTAAGGGAAATCAGAGATAGTATAGATGCAATTCGGGAAATAGTCCCTTTTTTTGGCGCCATTTAGCATGCTGTAAAGCCATAAGCCTGTAAGCACCAGTAAAACTAACTAGCACACTTCTATCTATGTTCATTTTCTGGAAGAACCATCAGTGGTTCTGCCATGAAAGATACACCCAACTTTAAGTGCAATAATGACGACGCTAAGTGCTAGGTAAGCAAAGTCCCGGCTTTTCACATGCTGCAGACAATAGGTGTAATCAATAATTTATGTGAATTGAAGGATATCATACCACAAAAATAACAAAGAGGGAACCCCTCTGTTGATTGAAGCAATTCACCTTTCGAATGTTATTTCAAGAACGAGACACTAGGATACTTAGAACCCAATTCCGTATCTATGTGCGTCTGAAAAAAGTTTCAACTATCTGGATCTAAAACTACAGGAAACAGATCGGCACCTTTGATACTGAATATTGCAAAATATAACTCAGACACGCACAAACCAATCAACTTATTCAATTTTCCCTATAAGGCAAATAAAAGAGCATGGACTAAGGCTGTGGGAAGGGATACGATTTCCCAAGTTAGGCAGGAGCCGAGGTGCTTAAGAGAGATTAGAGCTCAATGGCAGAAAAAAATCACGACATCTACCCCAAAGTAACCGCCTAACTGGCCTTTTCTCAGTAAAATTAATACGGTAGTCATGCCAAACTAACTCCAAGTTATAATAAAAAGGAAAAAGTGGTATGCCCTTTTGACATTTCGAAGTCGCCTAAAAACCCTGCCTTAACATACAGCATTCAACAACAAAATACAGTAAGCCCTATAGAAACTAAACTTTAAATACAAACCAGCTCTACTGATACACATTTGGGCGATAATACATGCTCGAAAAAAATGACAGCTAAGGACACGAAGATATAAATCCACTCTAACAATCAAAATCAAAGGACCCCTTCTACTATATTTTCCACCCCTTAAAATGAAACCGTAAAAACTTGCAAATAAGAGTGCTTCCGTTGAATGAAACCATAACAACTGACAAACACTTAAAGGATGTATTGGCAATTGGCAATCATATAGCTCCCATAACCCAAAGTCAACACACTACCAATTGACGGTGCACAGAAAGAGGGGTTGGTTTTAGAGACCCAAAGCGAACACAATCACAATAATCAGCAAGTAGAAGGAGAACATGGAATATAATGCTTACTACAGAATGACTAATTCACCAAATTGAAAGAGGAGCTCCTATAGTTTTATGCTTGCAAAGATCTAGGTTGCTCCTTCCTGATATTGGTCCAAGTCATGGATCAAGACTTCGTTTTTTTGCCCTGTGCCCACTCCAATCAAACAAGCCATAAACCTATAATGCTCAAACATATATTCGGCACAATTACCAACAATGAATATCCACGCCTTGGATTAACAATTGATGCATAACTAGTCTACTCATAATCCAAAGAGTGGATATTCATAACTAGTCTCCTTCCTGATATTGGTCCAAGTCATGGATCAAGACTGCACAAAAAAGCCGCACTATTTCTTAGCTTGCCCGTCGGTTATCACAAACCAAAAGAACATTAAGAAATCAATCAACGACCCGCAAACTTTAGCATATGAAAACCAATGTTCTAAAAATCTCTAGGCGCTGGGCAGGGCGGAAAAGGGGTGCCTAGCGCCTAGGTGGGGACTAGTCAGCCTAGGCAGCCGAATTTTAGAACACTGATGAAAACTATTGAATTGTACTAACAAATACTCAACGGAATAAATCCCCCCCAAAAGACAGCACAAATCCTCAAAATTCCCAAAATCCAAGTAACCCACTAATCAAAACATGCCACCAACAAAACGCTAACAAAAAAAAAAGAGAACAAAATCCACGTCCAATTGCATAAAATTTCATACCTTTCGTGGCCCAAAAGACCTTTCCACGATTTTCTTAACCAAATGGCGTGTAGGCTTTGACCCATTTTGCAAATCCACTGATGGAAAAGACGAGGCAGACGAACATTTGGTGGAGTATTTATCCGGTACTCTATTAGGGATCGTTAAGAGGGACGAACGGCGAGATGGGTCATCGTGTTGGTGGAAAAGCGAGGTGACTCGCAGTGACTCGGCCGGAAGACGGAGTCTTGCGGCGAAAATTTGGCCGAGTTGAGTGAGGTGATGAGCAGAGGGTTTCGGAGAGAATTTAGAGTAGATAAGCCTCTCCATTCTCTCTTTCTCCCCCTCTAGGATTTTCCGTGACCGAAGAGGTTTAAAGGTGTATTTGTCAAGGAGAAGAATGAAGAGAGAGAGAGAGAGAGAGAGAGAGTGAATCAGGATAAAAGCTGCGTATATGCAATTAAAAACACTTGTTTTTTTTTTTTTTTATAGGAGAGTACTACGTAGGAGGAGCAGTTGATAGGATTATTTTGAAAATGGATTGTAATTTTGACACCATAAAAATTGATAGAGGAATTTTAAAATTAAAATGTGTTGATACACAAAACGACGTTATTTTGGTGCCCATCCATCAATTTTTTGAAGTGCTTAAATCAATTTCAAATAAATAAGTTTAATTAGAGCATTTTAAGTTTTTGATCAATTGGTTAGTATTTATTTTGTTTCAAATTTTATGGGGAAATCCTACAGTGGAGTAGAAGAGGAGTGGATAGAAAACATGTTAGGAGTAGAAGTTGAAATGGGTAGTTAATTTATTAGTGGGTAGATATTATTTATTTTTCGATCGGCAAGTAGGTAGTTAATTTGTAAGTGGGCAGTTAATTTTTATTAGGAGACGATAATCTGTCAGAGTTTAGTTTTTAAGAATTAAAAGAATATGATATTCAGAGATTGATCTTTATTTTATGTTAGTTTAAAGATGATAAACAATATGTATTTTATTCTCAATTTCATGTAAATGATATTAATAAGTGAAAATAAAAAAAGATACTGTAAAAAGATTTTATAATACTTTGGTTTTAGATTAGATGAAATGTAAGAAATTAATTATGATAAAAATACGTGACTATTTATCTCCACCCTATAAAAAATAAGTGATTTCCTAACACTTCCGTTGTTTAGATCTTAGTTTTGTTTCTTTCTTTCATTTTGCTTTTAAGTTTACCTTAAACTTTTTTCACTTTCTTTTATCATTTTAATTTCTTTCATATTTGCCTTCAATCCCACAATACTAAGATTTAACAAATTCGGATTCAGATCGGATATGAGCTATTTCGAATTCAGATCCTATTGAATTCAGTTTATTAACTGACTGCTTAGTGTTCATAGTTTGCTCACAATAGAAAAAAGTTGATTTTCTCCTTTGACTAGTTTGATGGAACTCGTGGCTAAGGTGGCTTGACTCTGCCCACGCACCAGTAGTACTCCTAGCTTCACGTCTCCTTTTGTACAAGGCTTTGGGAGTGAAGAGTTGGTTTGGTCAATTCTTCATTAATACTCCATCCGTCCGGATTTAATTGTTCTTAATTTTATTCTAATCGGCTAAAAAATAGGTTATATCTTAAAATTCGTAATGAATTTCATATCGAATATGGATCTTGTTTGATAGATCTCGATTAGTTCTACAATATAATATATTCGAAATCACGTAAAATATTATAAATTGAAAGATATAATCAATTGAAAAATGACACGACCTCCCAAAAAGGACTATTAAATCTGAACGAAGGGAGTAATGTTTATAATAGGGATTGCCCCTTATTCAGTTTTTAGTTAACAACAATCAGACCAAGGCCTCAAATCAAGTGCAATAAGTATTTGCAGTTTTAGTGTCTATCTCTCCGTTCGGAATTAATTAAGCTGCAGTGCTGAATATGGATATCTTTATTTTTATTTTAAAGAGTCGTCTTGTATTCTTTTGTAGTTCCAAATAATCAAATACCTAGAGTTTCAAATGATCGTTAGATTGAGGCTTCTCGTGGAGATTATTCGGTCAATAAAGTGAGGGGACGGAGATATTGAGACATAACATAGTTGTGTATAACTAAATAAAAGTCAAGAATTGTGTTTTATTTATTGGTGGGGCTGAGAAAGTGGGAAAAAAAGAGAGAGTCCACTTAGTTTGGAATAAAAAGTAGGTATAGTTGGTGGCCTTGTCCATATTTGGCCTTTCTCCCTACTACATGATCATATTCTATTTGGACGTCTCCACATTTTAAAAACAAGGAGACAAAACAAAAGATTACCCAACAGCGAGAAACTACTGTGTTAAACAAAATATGTGTACCCCATGTCAATGTGTAGTAGAAAATGAGCATGAGACACTATCGGGGTAAATAATCTCTCCCGATGTACATTTTCAAAAGAAAAGGGTTTAAAATCACACCCAATTTGCGCACACATAATGAAAAAGCACCTGCGGGCTTCATAAATACGGATCCGGATCTTCTACGAGGATCCTCACAGAGGATCTCGATCGCATAAATACTGCACTGCTAGCGTGTGTGGGCTCCATAGTCCATCCATCTATATTAGCAGTGGTGGAACCATAATTTTCTCAAAGAGTCAAAGGGTGCCAAATTTACCCCATGCCAAGGTATAGTTGTAAATGAGCATGAGACACCACTAGGGGCATTAAATAATCTCTCCCGATGAACATTTTAAAAAGAAAAAAAGTTTTAAATCACACAATTTGCACACACAAAATAAAAAAAGACCTGCGGACTTCATAAATACTGCACTATCGGTGTGTATGTGGGCTCCATCCATCCATATTAGCGGTGGCGGAACCAGAATTTCTTATAAGGGTGCCAAATTTTAAAAGTTCAAGCATGAAACAAATAAAATGCTGGACTAAGAATTCAAAAATGGGAAAATTACAGATACCCCCCTTGAACTAGTACCCGTCCATACATTGCCCCCTTTAACTACAAAAACCAACACTTAACCCCTTCCAACTACCATTTGCTGATAACGTGGGGATTCTCATTAACTGAAGTCATAAATTTACCTTTTTACCCCTTTTCTTTTGCACTAAAATCAACCTCAGCTTTT
Source organism: Rhododendron mucronatum var. ripense (assembly GCA_019656295.1). Taxonomy (NCBI): domain Eukaryota; kingdom Viridiplantae; phylum Streptophyta; class Magnoliopsida; order Ericales; family Ericaceae; genus Rhododendron; species Rhododendron mucronatum. The sequence continues at coordinate 149,324 of BPLT01000291.1, forward strand.
CCCCTTCTCCCTTCCCAAACCCAATGGAGAGAGAGAGAGAGAGAGAGAGAGAGACCAACCACACCACCGGCGACCTTCATCGCCATCAACGCCACTGGCTCCTCCCCTGTACCGACGGTGACCACAACTAGTTGCAATTTTTGCCTCCGCGACTACCGACGTCTATACACCCGCACACACACACACACACACACTCTCTCTCTCTCTCTCTGTCACGCCCTCGATTTTCAACATAATTAAGTAATACATTTCAATAAAATATAAACCTCGCATATCAAATACGTTACCTAAAGGAGTTTCCCACCTGTTTAAATTACAAACAAGTCCTTAAGTTTAGATAATTACAACTTTAGTCAAAAGAAAATTCAGTAGTAATTAGTTACAAAACCATCTTTAACAAAGTGAGATCTTCACAACGATGACGAAATAACCAGTGATGTCAGCTTCCAAAAATCTTTTACTGTCAAGCACACAATGCATGCAATCTTTTACCCAGTGTCTGAACCTGAAAAGAAAGATTTGGTTGAGCTTCACTAGCCCAGTAGAAAATTCTAAGCTCACGCTATATGTAATTTGAATGAATTTTACACCAAGAATGAATGAGTATGGACAGATACGCCTATAGTACAAGTGACTACCAACAAGCTGCAAATTATCGCCTAAGGGTCCTAGACTTCACATCAATGTCACTAGCCGTTTACTTCTTTAATTAATTATATAATTAAACTCACGTTGTCCCACATTTGACTATAATCGACTCATAAACATCTTATTATTCTTCGTACAGTACAACAAATGTTCTCGTGTTCACATTGATCTTCATCAAATCCCTTTATTGCAAAACCTTCCTTTTTCTTTAATCTGGTATTTCCCATCAAGGTTCACTAGGGTCACCTCGGGTCTAGTTCCCTCGAGCGTAGGGTCACCCCGAGTCTATTCCCTCAATAATCTTAATCGGTGGGGTCACCTCGGGTCTAGTTCCCTCGAGCGTAGGGTCACCCCGAGTCTTTTCCTCCAATAATATGAATCAGTTGGGTCACCTCGGGTCTAGTTCCCTCGAGCGCAGGGTCACCCCGAGTCTTTTCCCTCAATAACGACCACTTGGGTCACCTTTCACACTTTTCACAATTCGACATCATTTCATAATTAATTTTATCATCCCTTCGACGGTTATACAACTGAATTTTAATTAATCATTACGTAACTCCACAAATGTACATGTTCATGCCTTCTCATTAGTTTACCCATTTGCATCCGACATAGCATACTAAGCCCGTACATATAAACCTACCATGCTTTATCCGTTAGTTTCTACACTTGAACCTCATAAGAAGGGTGCCAAAAGAATTGAAAGACTCGACGGGTCGTGAGGACACCAATTATTTTATCATCTTAATAGATCTTTCACAACCTCGATTTTCACTCTAGGCATTCTGACCAATCTACCGATCCACCATGTTGATTACATTTCCTAACGTGCCAAACTGTTACCCATATTAAGACTCCGACTAATTAATTATACCCGCCTTCTCCTTTAAGCATACCACATATCTACCCACGACTTGACTCTACGATGCCCGGTCATCTAGTTTCTGTACTTGGAGTCCGTAAAAACATATACAAAAGGGATCTAAGAATTCTACGAATCAAGAAAAAACAGATTGCGATACTACTCATCAGATCCCTAGACATGTCCAAGTGTATCGTTCATACAAGTGTCGTGCATGGGACTCCTAGTTATCCTTCCATAATTTCTCCAATTTGAACAATTCCATTATACATACATTTATATTTGTTTATTAAATCAAAAAGACAAGCTTTGATTAGTCAAACTCTTATATATACAATAAAATAATCTAATCAACCTTGGAAAATGATTAAGACTAGAAAAGGAAAAGATGGGGCGGTCCAGCAGGATTTTATTTTTTTTCAGGTGGCCTACCGGTAGGAGTCATGGAGCTACCGGTAGAAATTGAGAACAGTGGATACAAATCGTGGTTTTGAAAATTCTACCGGTAGAAAAAGAATTAGTACCGGCAGGTAAGAAAATTTTATAATTCTACCAGTAGGGAATAAGTCCTACCGGTACAAACGCAAGGCAGAGAGTACTCATCTTTCGGCAACAAAGTTCTACCGATAGAGAAAAAGGTCCTACCAGTAGGAATCCAAAATTTGGTGATTTTTCATCAGATAACAGATTTTCGTCCAGACCAAACCACAACCAATATAAGCTCAAACAAAACATGGAGATACTCAAATAGGACATAGAAGAACCCAAACAACATACAAAGAGAGGTAGAATTTCCTACCTCGAGCACCCAAACACAAATCGAAAAAAAAATGGAGCAAGCCTTGCTTCTGGACTCCCAAACCAAGCAAAAATACTCCAAACCAAGTCCTATCCAACGCGATACGAGCCCGGATACACACGTAGATGATGGAGTTGAGAGTGATTGTTGTGGGTTTTGAGTGATTGGGTGAGAGAGTGAGAGAGATCGAGAGAGCCGGAAGAGAGAAGGAACAAAAAGTAACAAAAATGAACAAAAAAGAAAAGTTCTCCTGGTGATATACACGTTGCACACATGCACTATTCACAAAAACACCCATGACTTTCAACTTCTTTCACATTTAACCCCCAACTTTAATTTCCAAACCATTTTCACATCTTTTCCTTTCTTTTATTTTCTTTTACTACAATATTAAAATTAAATAGAAAATTTACGGGTCTACACTCTCTCTCTGTGCTTATCAGCCATAGCCCTAGAATTTTTTTAATTTTTTTTGATTTCTCTCTCTTTTGGGTTATGGCAGAACTGAAATCGGAGATTTCATTCTGATTAGGGTTATGTTTCCTTGCTTGTATTTGAAGTAAGTTGTGGGATTATTGTGGTAACTTAATGCAATTTTGATTTTTAGAGAGACCCATTGAGGATCTTCTTTTAGTACATAGAGATGTACACAAACATGTAGTAATTGTGAGTGTACCTAGTTGGGAGAGAGGAAGGAGAGATTATTGCGGAGATTTGGAGTGGAGGTGGCCCAGTCACCGTTGATATCAAGCTTCGAGAGGTTATTCGCGTGCGATTCAATTGTGGACGCCATTCGGTTAACACAAATTTAACACCGGACTGGACCTGGATATTTGGGTTGTTTTGAGGAAGTGCCAGTGGAGGCAGAGTTTTACAAAAACAGGGGAGAGAGAGAGAGAGTTGCAGTTCAGAAAGGAGATGTGTGTGTGTGTGTGTGTGTGTATATATATATATCAATATAAAAGGGGAGCTGAGACATGTATAGGGCAAATTAGTCCAGCACCTTATTTCCGTGCAAATCTATAACAGATTACAAACGGAGTCAGTTGCGTTATCAGCAAATGGTAGTTAGATGGGGTTAAGTGTTGATTTTTAGAAGGGGCAATATGTGGCCGGGTGGTAGTTCAAGGGGGGTATCTATAATTTCCCCTTCAAAAATACATGTAAATAATTTTGCTTCAAACCTTCACAAAAAGTGGATCATGTTTTTGTTATAAGGCGCCGCTATTTGCAACCCTTTATTTTCTCCCATAGCCCGTTAAAAATTTTCAATTATACTCGACAGTTAGTTACCGAAATTGAGATACATTTTCAGCATCCAGTTACCGAAATATGATATTTTTTTTAACAACTATTTACCGAGAATATATGTTTGGCAGTTGTTTACCGAAAGTTGAGCATATTTTTGACATGTAGTTATCGAAATATAATCTTATTTTCAGCAGCTATTTACCGAAATATTATTTATGATTTTCAACAACCACTTACCGAAATATGTTGGGCTATGGGAGAAAATAAGGGTTGCGAATAGCCGCGCCCTTGTTATATTGGCACCTCCTACACTGATTCCCATAAGGCCCATCTAAAGCTTTAATTTAGAAGTGAACTATACTATTGGGCTTTGATTTTGGGTCTAACCAATAAGTTTTAAGTGTTTTTTTTTTTTTTTTTTTCTTTTCTTACCTTATAAGTTTAGATTTTCTCTTATGTAAATTTTGTACCTTGAAATGGAAATTATCTTGAAATTCAGCTTAAAAGCAACAATAGAGGACTTCCGTGACTTGAAAGAACGCGCAGTTCCATTTTGATAAGTAGTTGGGTTGTATACATTAAAAAGCTTTGTTTCGTCTTCTATTTTATCCATAGATCAAAACGATAAATCTCCCTCGAAATTCAAAAGATACAATTAGTTAAGTGGTACACCTTTTTCAATTATTCATTGCTTAGTGGACTGTATTAAGTAGAACCCCGTTCATAAAAGCAAATGAGGGACCCTGTTGTGCACAATTCGGACCGTCTATTTGGCCATCCGATGGCACAGATTGTTCAGTAGGCCCCGGGTTCAGTATGTGACCGAACTGCGAGTAGTGCTACTGGTACAGCGGCTGCTGTACAGCGGCCGCTGTACATATCCCTTTGGCGCCCGTCTCGGGCTCCACAAAGACGATCAGAGCCGCTCATTTTGTTCAAAATATTTCATTTAAGGTCTCTGTAAAAAAATCACCTCAATCCGATATCAGAAAGGGTGTTTACGAATTATCCAATTTTGCTTCAAAATTTAGGCGGCTACTGTACAGCAGCCGCTGTACCAGTAGCATTTTTGCCGAACTGCCCCCCTAATCTTCCAAATCCAATGGATCTCACTTTGAAGGCAGGAGGGGTTATTTCTGTAATTCCAAGAAAATGATAGGGCACCCTTACGTGTCGTTCAGCCGTGCAGCCATATCCATTTTATCCCCAATGCCAAAATCGAGAGGTCCAAACTTCAAAACCCCCTCACCACCAAAATTCCAATCCTCCATCCCGATCCACCATAATAACCTGCATCTCCCATAGGCCCCACAGAATCAACGGCCTATAACCGATCCAATCTTTTGCGATGAAACAAATCAAGTGGCAAAGTTAACCTTATCGGGTCTTTTTCGCATTAGCTGTTTTCTCATAATTTATCCATTATATATTTTTCATTTCGATCGATGAGAGCCAGAGGAATCGAAAATGTGTAAAAATCTAGACAAAAAAGTTAGGATAAGACGGCAAAAAGACTCGAAAGAACATCGTCTTGTATGAACTTTTTTTAACTTTATATATTTTTCTGATTCTTCTAATTGAAATGGGGAAAATGATATAAAAATTTGACCAAATCTAAATAAAATTACGAGAAAACCAAAAAAATCGAGTAAAAAAAATCCGGAAAAAGTTTTGTCAAAACTCACCCTTAATACTGTAGTCCGTGTCACACCATAACCGGCCAGATTGAGGAGAAACAGAGCAACTGAAATTCACACACTCTGTTTCTTTTGCTACTACTTTGTAGCTGGAGAGAGAGAGAGAGAGAGATGGCGAAGCCATTGTCGATTGAGGTGTATAACCCAAATGGTAAATACAGAGTTATCAGCACAAAATCGATGCCTGGTACCAGGTGGATCAATCTCTTAATCGAACAAGACTGTCGCGTCGAAGTAAATCTTCTTCCATTTCGATTACTCTGTTTCCTTTTCTTTGCGTTCTTAACGTAATGAATCCGGCCGTGGGTACCGGCGGGTTGGTATCGATAACCATAGGGTCCATACAGATACTTCGAGACGTTGATTTTGCTCAAAATAATTTTGTTAATATGCTTTGTAAGAATTCAATTCATTCGGATATCGACAATTCATTTAATTTTTTATTTAGAATTCACAATCCAGAATTTTGAAGAAAACCACAAATTGAAGCTATTGATTAAGCTCTTTTCGATATCTGAATGAATCGAATTATTACAAAGCACATTAAAAGTGGTCAGTACCTGATGGCTACCAACCCATCAGTACCCATAGCATTTTGGTAAGTAATTTTCATTAAATTTTGTACATTTTGATGTTCAGATATGCGCACAGAAGAAAACCATATTGTCGGTGGAAGATATCATTGCTCTGATCGGCAATAAGTGCGATGGAGTGATCGGACAAGTATTTATATTTCGATTCTTGAGATGGGTTTTCTTTGTGTTTATTGGGTTGGTTTAGTATATTTAAACTTTTTGTGGGGTTTTCCAGTTGACAGAGGATTGGGGAGAAACACTGTTCTCTGCATTGAGCAGAGCAGGAGGCAAGGCTTTCAGTAACATGGCTGTTGGGTACAACAATGTCGATGTCAACGCAGCCACTAAGTACGGTGTCGCTGTTGGCAACACACCTGTATGTTTGTTTCTCTTTGATGTGTGTTTGTGTTTTGGTCATGAATGCAGACGACATGCTTGATGAAATGTTCGTCAGACGGAACTATGCTGAATAGAGTAGTTAGCCATTGTGTTGTACCATTCTAACTCCACAAGTGCATACCCTTTTGTCATTTTGTCATGAATCCAAACTTAAATTGCATTCAGCATCCCTTCCACTTGAGTCACCACAAACACGAATGCTTTAGAATGCACATGAGATTTTGCATACATATGGCAATGTACTTGCATAAAATTTGAATTGGTCCAAAGAAGTAAGAAGTAATATATTGACATCGACGCATTGATTGTGAGGTTAGGGAGTTCTCACGGAGACTACAGCAGAGTTAGCCGCTTCGCTTTCTTTAGCAGCGGCTAGAAGAATTGTTGAAGCTGATGAGTTCATGAGGGCAGGCTTATATGATGGGTGGCTTCCACATTTGTATGACAACTTGAATTTCCATTGTCTTAGCTTTATTACTTTTGCTCGACTTATGATAGTTATGTTAATGTGGATTTCACCGTGCTCTTCGTAAGTATGATTATGAAATTTGTCTTCTATTACTAAATAGATTTGTGGGGAACTTGCTAAAAGGACAGACTGTTGGCGTCATTGGAGCTGGTCGAATTGGATCTGCTTATGCTAGAATGATGGTAATTTCATACTGCCAACTATCCAATCTGGTGTATTGACCAGTTTCAACTTGCCCATCCGTGGTTTGCGGCTATTCGAAAAACTAGTTTTGATTAAGTAGTTTTGTTTACAAACTTATTTTTAAGTTAGTAATTAAACAAACCGAGAGGTGCATAAACCAAAGTTCACCGCAACTAAAAATGTATGTGAGCTGTTGCAAAGGAGATCTAGGGTGCAGAAAGACTTGTCCCATGTCTATTGTATTATCCCAAATTGTAAAACTATGCTTACAAAATAGACAAGCACCTTAATACTTTTTACATAATTTCACTTTCTACAATGATATAACATTTCAAGAGGTAGTCAGGAAAAGGTAGTGCCAAAGTAGAAGTCTCAGATTTTAGATGTGTTTTGTCATGACTCGTGAGATGATCCGGAAGCCATTCGCTTGGTTCAATGTCTTTCAGTATGTGCATTTGTTGTGCTAAGAACTTCTGTTGTGCTATTGTAACAGGTGGAAGGATTCAAAATGAACTTAATTTACTACGATCTGTATCAATCCACACGCCTCGAAAAGTTTGTCACAGGCATGTCTGGATGACCTCTTGAAGTTAACCACTTGAAAGTCTATGTTGATACTGATTCATTGCCCTTTTGCAGCTTACGGTCAGTTCCTAAAAGCTAATGGTGAACAACCTGTTACTTGGAAAAGAGCCTCGAGCATGGAAGAGGTTCTCCGAGAGGCCGATGTGGTAAAAATCTAGCCTAGAATTTATTGTGTATTTTTAGGAAAACGTCTTTTGTTTCTTTTTGAATTAATGGCTATTGATGCTTCATTCTAGATAAGTCTTCATCCAATCTTGGACAAAACAACTTATCATCTAGTAAATAAAGAAAGCCTCTCAAAGATGAAAAAGGTAAACCTTGATTGAACTTTTTCTAGTTATTGATGATTTGATTGAGAAGATAGTACGAGTATGTGATTTTCATCCGAGTAAAAGGATGGAATTTTCATCCGTAGGAAGCAATTCTTATAAACTGCAGTCGCGGGCCTGTGGTTGATGAAGTAGCTCTTGTGGAGCATTTGAAAGAGAATCCTATGTTTCGAGTTGGTCTTGACGTCTTTGAGGTAAAGGAACCTTGTTATTTGATTTGAATGTATCTTATTTTTTTAAAGCTTCAAGTTAGTAAATTCTCATCCATTGCTATTCTGAACTAGGATGAACCATACATGAAACCTGGACTTGCAGACATGAAAAATGCCATCGTGGTACCTCACATTGCTTCTGCTTCCAAGGTAATACTGATCAGTTTATCCCTCGATTACGCTCAAACATTAGTAAAAATATTTTCCCACAAATGATACCCAATCGATTTGTCCATTTACGAAACCAAGCTAATCCTTGCATTGCTATTTGGTCATCAATGTATATGCGATAGCTGATGCGGGACAATATAGAAGGATGATATCGGCCCCACATGAATTTGTGGTGGAGAAAGGACACTGTTTTTCATGTTGGGACACCACTGGCGGTGCCCTAGGAGCACCCAATAGTTTTTCCCTTTAATAGGCTCTTCCCAATGATGACGGACGACTGAAGATAACCTAAGTAAACTATGTAATGGTTAAATACTAAAATAATGTCTAAAGCTACTTGGGAATATCCTTGTATAAATAACACCACCATAGATAAATAACCTCGATAGATAAATAACCTCCCTTGCCAAGTACGAAAACCTAACTTCTTCCCATCAATTTCAAATGATTTTATGCAGTGGACTCGTGAAGGAATGGCAACGCTGGCTGCTTTGAATGTCCTGGTATGAAATCTACTGTTCAGAAACTTATTTGTTGGAAAGTGAAGCCTCTGTTTAAGCTTGGTTTTGTCTATTTTACCCTTCTGGTTTAACTTGTGTTCGAATGATATTGCAAATTCAAAGAAACTAGTGACCGTCTTTTCTGTGACAACTACAGGGAAAAATCAAAGGATACCCAGTTTGGTCCGATTCAAATCGCGTAGAGCCATTCTTAAATGAGAATGCTCCTCCCCCCGCTGCAAGCCCAAGCATTGTCAATGCAAAAGCCTTAGGTAATACACTATCACTCTATAACTCTGCCAGTTTTGTCAATAGATATATGAGTTCACTTGCGCCTAAGTTCCATTTGCATTACAGGTTTACCGGTGTCAAAACTGTAAGCAGGGATGTGCAATGGTTAGTTGACCTTTCGTGATATATGGCTATCTTCTGGAAAGGATGGTGATGTATAGACTCGACATAGACTCTGTCGAGTCTTCATTTCTGGAAACAGAAAAATAGTCTGTGTATTCAAGGAATGTTGTGACTTTGTTGTATATTTGCTGCACCTTCTCAGTTCTTATTCAAAACTGCTTTTTGATCATGTCAAAGTAATGCTATAATATGGATGTTTTATTGTGTACTAAAAGTAGGTAAGAAATTTGCTCGACTTTCCATTTACATATGCTTGTGAAGGAAAGAAGTACTACAGTAGTAGATAAAATAATTTAGGAAAATGCTAAAATGCAGCCCATCGAGTTGTTTTAATGTTGAAAAAGTGCGTTAAAATTTGTGAAAAATGGGTAGATGTGTGTGAAAGTATGTTGAAAAGTATAAAAAAATGTAGCGGAGTGTAATTTTTTTCATTTTCTTTAACTTAGTTGCTCTCAACAGAAGGATCCAAATGTTTAATATTCTTATCATACACGACAGATCAACAAAGTTCGATATTTTGTAGAAGGCATTGCGAGGGAATTTTAAGCTTTTGCATTCATATTCCACATTCTTCTACCACTAAACTCCGAAACGCCCCCAGTATTTTCTTTATTATCTTTCAATCATCAATATTTATTCTATTTTTCTTTCCCTGCCTTTAATCCTGCCCTAGCTAAACGTGCACAACATATATGAGCCTATAAATACAACACGTACCCTTCACCCACAGTATCTTAGTATCTCGTGGTATTCCACATCCTTACTCACCTTATTTGGTTTGGCGAATCAATTAACAAGTCCGTAAGGCTACTTAAATTCCAACCGTGCAAGTCTCCGTATAGTTTCACCAACAGCCATCCATTTTTTCCAAGAAAATAGGTGTAGTGCTCTCTAGGTTTGAGAAGGGACATATTCACCTCGCAGGGAGTATCCAATTCACCCGAGAGAAGTCGACAATGTTCTTGTTCCTCCTCTGCGAAGGTGGTGGAAGAAGATGACTCATAACGAAATTGCCTCAGTAATTGGAGTTACCATCTTGGAGATAGTAAAGTTGGAGTTAGCAACGGCGAGCCTTGTTGTAGAGAGAAGACCTGACCAAACCAAGCATATCATACGTTCAATTGGTTTCCTCATTGAAATTGTTATCTTTGGGATCCTCATCGGCGAATTCACATTCCTACGCTAGATCCAAAAGGCCAATATGCATTGTGCGAAAGAGAGAGAGTATTTACACCAAATGTCTAAATGATTTCATATAGGACATTTGTCACCCAATTTTCCTTCTCTCTTTTGTACAAAACATATTGGCCTTTGGAATCTAGCGTAGAAACTTGAATATGCTAATGAGGGTCCCAAAGAGAACGGCTTTGATGAGAAACTGACCGGTTGAATATATGATATGCTTGGTTTCATCGCCGCTTCTCTCTACGGCATGCTCGCCCTTGCCACCCCCTTCTTCACTATCATCAAGATGGTAACTCCAATTGCGAACGCGATCTCCTTACCAGTCATCTCTTGCCACCTCCTTCATGGAGGAAGAACGAGAACATTGTCCATTTGTCTCGGGTGTATTGGATACTCCCTGAGATGAGAATATGTACCTTCTCAAACCTACCGAGCACTACTACTACTTTATAAGGAAAAAAATGGATGGCCAGTGTTGGTCATAGTATGCGGAGACCTAGACAGTAGGAATTTAATCAACCCTATGGACTTGTTAATTGATTCGCCAAAAAACAGACAAGGTGAGCAAGGATATGGAACACCACAAGATATAGAACCTCCTCCAGGATGCCATGGGAGAAGGGTAGGTGATACATTTATAGGCTCATATATCTTGTGCACGTCTAGGGTGGGAATATTACAGGCATGATAAGAAAAAAAAATATCGACCATTAGATGATAACTGGTCTTATAAGCAGCAAAGGCTATTGTTTTTTGCCCCTCTTAGGGGTGTTTGGGAGCGACTTATTTTTTTTAAACTTTTTATGATATCACTAGTGTCTCGGGGGACGCGCGTTGCATATAACTGTGTGTGGTCATTTTTTTTATTATGTTTCGGTTATTGTTGTGATGGTTATTTTCGTATGTACGGTAACATAATAATCAAAATGAATGAACAATGAAAGCAAATATTGTTAGAAGAAGGTTTACCCCTGTTCCTAAACATGAAGAACCAAGTGGGTCCAAGATGATTTGAAGGAAAAAAAGTAAGTCCAAGATTAAAGCATGAAGAACCAAGGCATTGTTTCCGAATCATGTTCGTTTGGGGGCTTTAAAGCCCCTGCACACGGTCTCTAATACATTTTCTCTATCTATCTCTCTCCACTCAAACCTCATTCAAAACCCAAAACGAACTTCCTAATTGGACTTTCATTTATGTTCCTAAACCAACTCAAGACTTGAGCATTTTAAACTGCACTTCTTCTGGTACATGAAGATAAATCAATAGAACAAAATCAAAACTGAGACCATTCCACTGGCAATGTTAGCGAAAACACAGAAGGCATAGCTTGTGTACAAGGAATCAATAATTTGCTAGTAACTAGTAGGCATACCTCACTTTCCAAAGACGCAAAATTTGCTTCAGGAAACTGACATTTGAAACATCCCATGTCGACGGTGTTGATGAAAATCGCCAACGCTTCCTTTTCGTTACTCCATTTCGTTCTATGCACTTCACAGATACAACTATAAGATGAACATTTGATTTCAAGAATATAAGAGCCAAAACTACCACCAGTATTTATACCACAGGGACTTTAATTTGTTTATGCATATGGAATTGCAAAATATTGCCGCGTACGTTGTCTCCCATTTCAACAAAAAGACACATTTAAGTAACATTTAGTTCACGTACAAAACATGGAAATTGGAAGGATTCTTCCACCGATCCAAAATTTCATCTCCAAATAGACTTGGAGGCTGGACCAACCTCCAACAAACTACGCAACAGTATTACTCAAGCAAATCAAGATAATCATCGATAAGTCAAAGCTCGAGAATGATCATATATTCAGATAGCAAGTTCTAAAAGATCATGCATATGCCGTTCAAAAAAAATTAAAGATCATGCATCGCCACAATTAAACTAATCATGTCAACCGTGAATGCGAAGCAAGCAAGCAACTGAAATAAAGTAAAGGCAGAGAAAACCCCAATGCAAAACAAAATGGAGCAATATACCTCCCAGCAGATACATATCAATCAACATAATCAGTAGGGAACGGGAGATCTTCGCATCACCCTTGCACTCCTTCAACGGCTCCTTCTCTGTCAACATGTATCAAGTATCAACCACAACCAGATTCCGATCACCTCAATCAGCCGGCTCAAGCGTCTCATCTCTCATTACCTCAGTCCAATGCCATGCTGCTTTTCTCTTCCATCCTGCCATGCACCGCTTTCAGATTCAGTTGCAGGTATCTAAGGGATGATGATGTGATCATAAACAATGGACAGAAACCCACTGCATTCGAACTCATGGCAGGAGTACCTCTCTCTTTGTAAAGCCATCTCATAGAAACCCTAACAAAAATAGGAGTGAACCAATAAATAAACTGAGAAAACAATGGAAAATTCTCCATTATCGAATTAAAAGCAGTGAAAAAACCACAGTCGGCCACTGATTAATGCTGTGATTCTTGCGGATGGACAATTTTGAGTACCTTCCATGAGATAGACCGATTGATTCCATGACATCCACCACGGGCGCCAAGGCTCCACTAATTGGTCAGGATTCTTCAAACAATATACGTTATTTGAGTTCAAATAGAAATTTTGAAGCAGTACAAGAAAGTGCAAGCCTAGTTATTTCATTTCCCAGCCAGCGTTCTTCAGCAACCGAGCGAATCATACGAGGGGAAACATTCGCATGCCTAAGCACTTAAAATACCAATTTGATCTAGAACTGATGTAGCAAAACTTACCAAAATCACACTAATCCGTACAGAAAGCTCCCAAATTGGGCATATGTGAGTCAACACAACAGCAAGCTGCGATTTATTTAATAATCAACAAATAAGATTCGAAGCGTATGGATTTATTTAAAATCCATATGGACGCGTGTTTGTGGGTATTATGGAGATTCAAATTGGTTTACAGAAAAAGGGAAACAAAGGGCAGAGAGAGAGAGAGAGAGAGAGAGAGAGAGAGAGAGAGAGAGAGAGTAGAAATGTTTCTTCCATCGAAGGAGAGAACACAATATACGTCAAATCTATCACGAAGAACAGATGATTCTGAAACTGGTTACCGAAATGATCAACAAACAAGAAAATGTTTCTTCCGTACGAAGTTTGCAAATACAAGTAGAAATGTTTTAATCAGTTCCCACGACTCCCTCCAAAAAACCTCGAGAATCAAGAGCAGACCTCATAGCCGGTTATCAATGGCTCATGCATATCATTGGAGACAATCATCCATTGTATGAAATCCAGTTGAAAACATGATTGACGGGAATGAGGCACCTAAAATCGAAGCATACCAAAACGTTGTTTGAACCAAGAAACGTAACTAAAAATCCTGACGTGAAAGGAACAGACTGACTTCTTAAACCAAGAAGACTGGGAGGAAAAAGACATTCAACTCTCTTTGCTGCAGAAAAAATTTTCAAGATCAAACACAACGGCCGTAATGGAGAGCCACTTCCATGAGGCATCCTGAGCAGAGAGCAATGCATGTGTAAGAAACTGCATCAACTTTATTCCACATGATGTAAGCTTCAATGCCCGAAGGTTTTGGCTTTGGGCCTTTAATGCTTGCATCAATGCCGTTCATAAAATTACTACTGGGAACAAAATGCACAATGATATCTCGGACAAAAGACACAACAGAAATATAGCTTACTGTAAACTGGAACACTTGTTTAATTGTACTCTTCGCATCCAAAAGGGCAACATATGTGTATCAAAATACGAATAAGTGGAAGGAATTTAATGAAAGAGAATTAGACGTGCTTACATCCATTTCATCTAGTATAACATCTTCCTGACCTCCACTTGCTGCACGTGTCGATGACGATGGATATTGCAAAAGGAACGTATTTTCCATCAACTAAATATTGCAAAAGTTCTAATATTTAAGGCTCTTGTGATTCTACTAACTGGATGTCGATGGTTCCATACTTCCATTATAACATGTTTGTTTCATTAAATCAGGTGGCAACTTTCAAGAATAGAAGAGCGCTAGACTCAACGCTCTCGGATGCTTGGGCTGCTCAGCCGAAGAATTGGTTTCATGTTTTGCCTCATAATTCTGGTGAACTGGATGCTGATATTCTAGAATACGGCGACAATGAACATTTTACGTTCATAATAACCGTCGTCGGCATTTTTGGGGTGGTTGTTGTTGATCCACCACAAAAAATGCTGACGACGGTAATAATGAACATAAAAAGGTTCTTCGTCGCAATATTCTGGAATATCAGAATCCAGTTCACAAGGCGCTGAGCCCTTTCAACACAGCCCGAGCATCGACGAGCGCTCTTCTATTCTTGAAAGTTGCCTCCTAATTTAACCAAGTAAACATGTTATGATGGACTAATAGAGCCGTCAACATCCAGTGAGCAGAATCACAAGAGCCTTAAATAATAGAACTTCTGTAATATTTAGTTGATGGAAAATACGTTTCTTTTCGTAAGAGAGTTCTAGAATCATTCAATTTAACCATATACCGTAACAAATTTGATGTGCCTGCTCTACGAACAACATACTTTTGCCCACACTTTTTACACTTGGCCGTTTTTTTTCCCATCATCACTAGTAGACAAAGTATCAAATTCATACCACGCAATAGGAGTGGGCCGCTTAGTATGTTTTACAGTATACAGAGAGCCTTGCTTGATGTTCTCATCAAACTAGTCTTCCATTTTAAGTGACCTAATACAAAAACACAAATTTAAACTCGAGAAGAAAGCTCAAATTGCAGCAACACTCCATACCCAAAAATCACCAAGAAAAAAAATCTATATCAAATTGTTTGTTACATAAAGAAATCCACTTGAAATCATTGACTAGTGTGGATATGACATGAAATCAACGACGAATAATCGGTGACCAAGGCATGCATTTGGAGAATATGAAGCGAAATTAACAACAGAAATTATGCTATGGAGGTCTAGCTACCTAAACAGACCTAAACATGGTGTTGGTTAGGTCAAATGAAATACTTGGTTTCACACCTAATGGCCTACCCATTTATCCTTTGTTCAATTTAATTCCCTCGTTAGGCCAGAATCTTCAAGAATGATGGCTTCGGGGAGAAACACACGCGAATCACACACATAACTGCCGCTAAAGGATTTCATCAAACATGTATTAGGCACCAGAAAACTTGTACTGGTACACGTAACCTATCTTCTTCTTCTTCTTTTTTAAAGAGGAGTCAATTTCATTCAATAAAAGCCGGAAGGCAGTACAAATTCCA
Source organism: Rhododendron mucronatum var. ripense (assembly GCA_019656295.1). Taxonomy (NCBI): domain Eukaryota; kingdom Viridiplantae; phylum Streptophyta; class Magnoliopsida; order Ericales; family Ericaceae; genus Rhododendron; species Rhododendron mucronatum. Next base: position 164,841 of record BPLT01000291.1, read on the forward strand.
CAAAAAATACAGGAGAGAACCACAATTTTCAAAACCTAAAAACATGGCACCTACATCCAAAGCCAGCTGCCGAAATGGCAGTACATAAGAAAAGGTAATAGAGAATCCTAATAAAATACCCAGCTCAAACCCAAGAATAAGTACACATAACCTATCTCAAATACTCAAATTATCATTTGGTAGCTTCTGATGTTGGGTATAGCATGTAAAATCACATGCACAGATGAAAAAGAAACCAAGGGAAAAGTACCTGAAGTGGACTGTTTGTGTTGTTCTCCAGACCTGTTGGGCAAATGAAATAATTAATGAAGGTTAACCTTCAATTATATATAATGAAAAAGGAAAACAGCAATAGCCTTTTTAGAATCTGTGAACTGATTGAAGCCTTAAAGGCAGAGGAAAGGTATGGTTAGGTGTGGATTATTCAAAGAGAACACTGAGTGAAATCAAAGGTTTGCGCGGTGGTATATATATAGGAATTAGTATGATGTATAAATAGTTTGTTAGGGTGAGATTCTAATATTGTGAGGAAAATTAAGGAGACCAAGTCTCACAAAATTACCACTAATCCCATGTATAAATAATTTGTTAGGGTGAGATTCTAATATTGTGGACAAAATTAAGGAGACCAAGTCTCACAAAATTACCACTAATCCCATGTATAAATAATTTGTTAGGGTGAGATTCTAATATTGTGGACAAAATTAAGGAGACCAAGTCTCACAAGATTACCACTAATCCCACGGTGTAAAGCAATACTTGGGTATAGAGGGAAAAAAAAAGCCTACTACTAAACCCTATTACTAGCAGTTAAATGTTAATACTAAGAAAAAATAATAATACTAATAAATGTGATGTTGTGCTACTTGGAATGCATTCATACCCCATTACCCTACAGTGCTGTACTAGCACAAACTCGATCATATATGGTTCCCAAAAACATGGATCCGGGGACCCTGTAGCGCCTCAAGCGTGCTGCAGAGCTTTGTTTTGCGAATGACTATCAACAAGAAACTTAAGATTGCTAATACAATATTGTAGGGAATCCATTTTGAAATTAACGTTTCTTGTTTATATATATATATATATGGGCCCTGTCATTTTTTGAAATATATTCAGACTGCTAAATGTTTAGTTGATTGAATGATTAAGGGAAAAAATAATTAATTATATATTTAGTTATTTGATTCATTGCAATATGTTGGTGGCAGCAAATGTATTACTAATTTTGTTGCATCTTGATTCAAAGACATAGTTTCATCTTAGCCTTTCATCAGGAAAGTTGAAAACCAACGAAAATATACACGTGTCTGTGTTTCCACGTTGGAGTTAATTTTTTTATTTAACTTAATTTTCTATAGTACATAACACAAGGGTGTAAGTTCATCCATACTTAACAAAAGACAAGTTGTTGCAATGGATCGATGATTACTTTGATCCAATGGTTTAAACTCATTCTCCTCCTTTCAATAATGTGCTCAGACTTTTTGCACATATTATACAATTGTCGTATGAGTTTATTTACTTCTAACAACTGTACATTAATGTCTCTCTGTGATTTTTTTTTACAATTAAACAAAAAAGAATACCAAAACTTTCCAAATTCTGTGATAATTTGAAGACTATATATAAAAGGGAGCGTTCCAGAGACACAAAAATGACATTCCATCCCAACCATTGAAGCCAATGGTTGAAATTAGAAATTCACAAAGAATTACTCTTGGCCACAGAAATTACTCCAACTGCAAAGAATTACTCATGGCCGCGATGAACTATATTTGGCCGCAAAGAATTACTCGTGTTCGCAAATAATTACTTTTGGCTGCATCGAAGTGCACTTGACCGCATTGAATTGCACTTGGCCGCATCGAATTACTTTTGCCGCATCAAAGTGCGCTTGGCCGCATCGAATTGCACTTGGCCACTACAAATTGCACTTGGCCGCATTAAATTGCTCTTGGTCGCAAAGAATTACTTCTGGCCGCAAAACATTACTCTTGGCCGCGAAGATTTACTCCTGACCGCACAGAATTATTCTTGATCGCTACGAATTGCACTTAGCCGTATCGAATTGCACTTAGCCGCTACAAATTACTTTTGGCCGCATTTAATTGCACTTGGCTGCATTGAATTACTTTATGGTCTCGCAATTCTTTGCGGCCAAATGCAATTTGTTGCGGCCAAGAGCAATCCTTTGCAGCTAAGAGTAATTCATAGCGTCCAGGAGTAATTTTTTATGGCCAAGAGTAATTTTTTGCGGCCAGGACTCGATGCGTCTAAGAGTAATTCTTCTCGGCCAGGAGTAATTCTTTGTGGCCAATAGTAATTCTTTGCGTCAGATTCTCTTTCTTTTTAACTAATAGGTAAGAGAACAACATTGTTGTTAAATACAACTCGAGCTGTTGGTTTAGATGATTTGGAGTTTCATGATCTGTTTTGGATTGAAGATTGTAAGTTTTTTGTTGGAGTCTTTTGGGTAGACAGAGTTTCAAACTCTATTCCTCACTTGGTTATATCATATATGTAATCTTGGAACTATTTTGTTTTTCTATTTTTCTAGGTCAGTTAAAGAAACAAGTATGATAGCCGATTGGGGTGTCACTTTTAAGTGAGTGGACGTTTACAAAATTGAATTCGAATTGGAATCCCGTATGATTATACATTCTTAATATCTCTGAAGTTATTATTGAATGCTACTAACGGAATTAAACAGATTTGGTAATATTTGTTGTGTTAGACTATTTTATGAATTTGGTTAGATGGACCATGTTTAAAGCTTATTCTTAAAATGAAAATTTCAGCGAAGTAGATTTTGTTGGGAGAAGGACATTTTTTCTAATTCACGGTTATTTGTAATGCTCTTCTAGCATGAGATGGGACCATACGCATATCCGGGACTCGCTTCATATGAGATGACATTAAAAAGAACCGTTGCATCCACAAAAAAACTTTCACAAAAATGAAATTGTATACTTCATTTAGACTATGTTTATAAAGTATTGCGCCATACCTTTAGGCATGAGCAAGTAATGAAATATGATGGCTCATAGGCAAATTCCAATTTGTAAATCTTTCTACGACATAACAAGGAAAATTGCTTGGGCCGCTACAATAAGTATTCCCCTATCCAATTTTCTTAGCCCATGATTTCCTTATTTGTTTTGGTGTTTCAAAATGTATGTAATGTACATTGTCTTTATTTTTATTTTTGGCCAAGCGGCATACATGCAGTTAGAAGTAGTTAGTTAGTTAATTCACAAGGAATTCAAAGGTTGTACCATTGAACCACAACGTCCCTGATAAGACTCGAACCCATAGCCTTCCAAAGGGAAGTACCGGAAAATACCATGGGTATAATTGTGTACATTCTGATTTTGCCTTTTCTTTTTAAGTCACAATCAACATTGAAATATTATTTTGACATCGTACATGTCATATCAAGAGTATTTTGGGAAATCAAAGTATTTTTTTTATCCGAAATCAAATTATTTTGTAAGGTTGATGATGTTCCTTAAGAAGATGGATGCCCCCAAAAATTGTGGCAGGAAGGGAGTATTACATTTGGCAAGAGAGGATCTACCGAATCTTTCAAATCTTTCGAGGCATCCAAAAGACATAATCATATTTATTGTTCTTGAGAATATTTGCTTTGATATTTGAATTAAGGGCTCTCACAATCTACACTTATAAGCAGTCCCCTTAGGGCGGGAACTGGATCCTCCGACGGTGTTAGGATATATGACTCTCATACAATAATACACCACAACAACAGAACCCATGTAAATCTCCAATTATTAAAGGTATGGGTGGAGAGGATTAAAAACAGACCTTACCTTTTGCAATATACATAAAGTAGCTGCTTTCAAAATACTACTGAAACAGTGATCTTTTATATCTGTTTTGTTACGGAACCATGCCTCCAAATCAAAACCAAAAGATATCAGAGAGGGCAGACCTAAAGATCTAATTCAATTTCTGTGTATTCTTTCATTTATAATCCAGAGCATCGAAATAAACGACTCAGATCGCTGCGATTTGGATCGTTCATTTTCAAACAGCGGGTGGCAAGAGACCGGATTAGCCCCCCAAACCTTGTGTTCTCAATGCAATGCAATGATTTAATGATGGCAAACAAGTAATTTGTCGAATTTTGCAGAAAATGTTCGGAAAGCAATAAAGCATGGGAAAATTTTAAAATAGCACCCGATCTTTTACACAAATCACACACAGGCACCTGACCTTTTAAAATTATCAAAAAAACACCTGACCTATTTAAAAATCCATCAATTTTACACCCGTCGTTAACTTTCCATCCAAAATAAACGGAAATGCTGAAAATGTGCATTTTGGCAAAACAAGATTAAAGCTCATTTTGAAAAAACACAATATTATACTCATAAATAAGATTAAGGCTCGATTTGGCTTTAAAAGTCGATTAAAAACTTAATTTTTGTCTTTATTCAAAAGAAAAAAAACTCATTTGTTAGTTATGCGTCAATACAAATCAATAAGTCATAAAAATTACTTAACTTTTCAATCCAAACTCACCCTAAATAAGGAATCAAGCTTAATTTAGTAATTAAATACCCATAACTATGCAGCTAAATAAGATTACTCCGTATTAAAATAAAGGAAAAGGCAAAAACAAAAAATATAGAATAGTCAAGCTTAATTTAGTAATTAAATACCCATGACTTGGCACTTTTCACACCTACCCATGACTATTATATGTTTTTTGTTTTTGCCTTTTCCTTTGTTTAATTCAGAGTAATCTTATTTGGTTGCATAGTTATGAGTATTTAATTACTAAATTAAACTTGATTCCTTATTTAGGGTGGATTTGGATTGAAAAGTTACGTAATTTTTGTGACTTTTTGATTTATCTTGACGCAAAACTAACAAATGCGCTTTTTTTTCTTTTGAATAAAGACAAAAATTAAGTTATTAATTGACTTTTAAAGCCAAATCGAGTCTTAATCTTGTTTATGAGTATAATATTGTGTTTTGCCAAAATGAGCCTTAATCTTGTTTTTGCCAATATTCGTACTAAAATGCACATTTTCAGCTTTTCCATCTGTTTTGGATGGAAAGTTAACGGCGCGTGTAAAATTGATGGGCTTTTAAATAGGTCAGGTGTTTTTTTGATAATTTTAAAAGATCAGGTGCCTGTATGTGATTTCTGTGAAAGGTCGGGTGCTATTTTGAAATTTTCCCATAAAGCATAGGTCTCTCTCTGTGTGTGGGTTAGGGATTGCGGTTGAGATGCCGAACCTTCCCGACGAGATCATCTTCGACATACTTTCTCGACTCCCCGTCGTCTCCCTCTGCAGATTCAGGTGCGTTTCCAAACCATGGCGATCTCTAATCTCCCACCCTCATTTCATCCGAACTCATCTCGCTAACAACAAACACGAGCGTGTGATTCTTCGGCGCGATGACAACCTATACTCCGTGGACTTGGAATCGTCTCAATTTGGTGATGAATCGGTGCAAGCAATCCTGAAAATCCCAACCGAGTACCTAGGTTTCGACGTCTGCGGTTCGTGTGATGGCTTGTTATTGATTGGCGATTATTTAGGCGTCCATTACTATTTGGCTAACCCGTCCACTGGAGAATTTAGAAAATTACCGCCATCTCCTTTTAAACTCAACTCTTGGAAATTTCTCAATTTTTATGGGTTTGGTTATGACTCACGGAACCACGATTTCAAAGTTGTAAGTATTTCTCGTTACAGCAGGGAGTCAGCTGATTACGTAGTCAGTTTATATGCCTTGAGGACCAATTCTTGGAAAAAGATTGAGAGCTCTCCTTGTGGCCATTCGGTGATGGGAGATTATTCTGGGGTTCTTGTTAGTGGGGCACTCCACTGGTTTGCGAGAACTAGTACGAGTACGGTTATTCTTGCAGTTGATTTAGCAGATGAAAAAATTCGCACCATTCCAACTTTGGATTGTACGGGTTTTGATCTTTTTGTTCATGGAGGGTGCCTTTGCATGAAAGCTAAGTTCTATGATAGTAGTCGTGCAGATTTTTGGATGATGAAAGAGTATGGTGTTGGTGAATCTTGGACTAAATTTACAGTCACTTACGATAGATTTCATAATTGGAAACCCTTGAGTTCATTAAGCGCTGACCGAGTTTTGTTCCGTGTAAACAACAAAAAGTTGGTTCTCTATGATCCGCAGGAAGAAAAATCCAAGGAGCTAGTGGTTCACGGCCTTCCAACTGATTTTGTCGGAGGAACTTATGTGGAGAGCCTTGTTTCACCCAATGGGCAATGCTAAGAATCACAACAAACTAACTTCTAGATATGGACAGGTACTATGTATGAACTTAGCTGTATTTTTTCATTTCTTCTGGATATGGACAAGTAATATATATATTCGTTGAGGACAAATTGGAAAAAGATTGAGAACTTGCCTTATGATCATTCAAGTATTGGACAGAAATACGTTTAAGTTAGTGGGGCACACTGCATTGGTTTGCTAGAACTAATACGTTTAAGTTATTGCTGCACTTGATTTAGCAGATGAAGATTTTTGTACTGTGCCATCTGTGGATTGTATGGGTGACGAACTTACTGTTCTTGGAGGGTGCCTTTGTGTGTGGGTTAAGTGGTGTAATGATTATCAGGCAGATGTTTGGGTGATGAAAGAGTTTGGTGTCAGTGATGATTCTTGGACTAAATTTATGATCCTTTGTGATAGTTTTCCAGATTCTTGGAAACCCTTGAGTTCATCAAGGACTGGCTGAGTTTTGTTCAAATTACATCGGAAAGTTAGTTGTCTTTGATCGGCATGAGGAAAAATAATAGGCAATGCTAAGAATCACAAAAAACTAACTTCTAGATATGGGCAGGTAATTTGTACGAGCTTAGCTGTATGTTTTCATTTTGTTGTGTCTTTGTTGCTCCATTGCTATCTCTTCTTCCTTTCTGATACCACTACCACTATCTGATACGAGTGCAATTTGTCTTGTTTTGTATAGTTGTTTATGTATTTGGCCTATTCATGCTGATTCTTTATGGTGTTTTAAAATAGTGTTAATCTTGAAACCATTTGTCAGCCCTTGATTCAACACTTCATTAGAGTAGGATTCCTAAATCCCCTTTTTTTGTTGCTGGATATATTGGGAGCCTTTGGGGCCTGTACATAAGAGATTTGGGGTTAGGTTTGTTTATAATCTTGAGATCCCTAGCTGTCAAGGTGTCTTCAATCACCAGTGATGGAGCGTGGAAGTGGCTTAGGGAGAGGAATGGGGTGACATAGGAAATCATTCACCGCACCCCTGCATCTCTAATGCCAGACATCTCAAAGGAGGACTAGCCAAGAATGATGACTACTCAATCAAGTGAGCTTGGGAGGCTATTAAAAGACCCCATGATATCAAAAAAATGGTTCCCCGTTATTTGGTTTAGGAGACAGGCCGCTAGATGGGCCTTCATTCATTGGATCACCGTCCACTTTGAACTAAATAGTTATGGTAGATTGGCTTGCTCGGGAATTTCCTGTGACCGAGGTTGGTCCTGTCTGATAGAGGAACTGTGGAATCTCATCCGGACTTGTTTTTTGAGCGATCATTCTCAGGTGCTATGTGGATATTGAAAAGTTATTCCTGCAAAGAATCAAATTACTAGAGACCCCCCTAAGTTTAATTGATGAAATGGATTGTTTTGCCGACACGTAAAGGAGAAAGGTTTCGGGAAAGGTATGATAAAAGTATTTCCTGTTATCATTATCTACCATACGTGGTGAGAGAGGAAATCAGAGGATCTTTCGGCGTAAATACTTGGATGTTTGTTTGTTTTTTTTTGTTGATCCGCTTGGATGTTTGTTTGTTTTTTTTTTTGATCCGCTTGGATGTTTGTTAGATAACTTCTAAATTGTTGAGTTCTATTAGAGACACCATTAGTGTGTGGAGAGCTGTGAAGGCCAGCACAGGCAATAGAGCTGGGTTCACCTCCTGTTATCCCGGGGCCGAGTCCTATGTCATCGCTTAGTGTGTTTGGTGTTTCCCGTCTGTGTTGTATATCTTCTGTGTGTTCTGTGGTGGAGTTGTGTTTGGTGTTTCCCGTCTGTGTTGTATATCTTCTGTGTGTTCTGTGGTGGAGTTTTCTCCGATTTCTTACACAGTTGCTGCTTACACTTCACTGATGAATGCGTTTGCTCCCTCCTACTTCCAGTTTGTATTTCCATTGAAATAAACTGACCGTAGGGCTTGGTCTGACTAACTAAGCTTGGTAAGCGTTTGTGCAACTTAGTTGCGACATCGGGAAAGCTCCTTTTACGTTTTGTTTCGTGAGTGAAAGGTTTGTAATTACCATTATGTGCAACAGTGCAAGTTTGCAACTTAACTGTTGGTGGCTTTTTGTTTCGACATGGTGGCTTTTTGTTTCGACATGGGGTGAAGCTGAACCTTTCCTCTTAGATTCTTTTGCCTGGTCATTTGGGGAAGTTTCAATGGAATTTTTAATCGCGTTGTTTGCTTTTACTATTTCTGTCACCTTTCCCTTTAGTTTTGGTCCAATGGCAAAGGCTGAGAGCTGATCGCTTTGCTCTTTTCTAACTATGTAGACCGATGAGTAAGTATATCTGTTGCTCAGTTGTTCACTTTATCGTTTTTCTTGAGGCATTTTTGTTTGTGCTGTGTTGTCGTTTGGTATGTAGGTCATATATTTGGGAACTTTCTCTGAAGCTAGTATAAGATGTATCAAAGACTGGATGCGGAGTCCCTACAGTGAGGCTAACTTGTTGCACCTTGCAGCCCCACCTAAACGCCACCGTTCTGTTATGGGGTAATTAATACTCTGTACTTCCTCCCTTTCTCTCTCAAGACCCCCTTCCTCCTCTTTTTTTTTTTTCTGCTGCAACTTTCCTTCCTCCACGAGAATACAAAGAGGAACTAGAACATGACAGTAGTCGTACCCAAAGAGGAACTAGAACAATTTGAGTAGAGATTTATTCTGGATCTGTTTGAATCCAAAAGAACCTTTCGTTTTGTAATCAGGTTCCTGAACTTCTTAACGTAAATTTATATTGAGAATACAAAACTCCATGGAAATAGGGTTGGATTTCTAGATTATGAATTAGTTCCTTCTCTTTTGAAGTTCTTAGTTAGGAGCATTTTTCCATGTAAGATCTGATTTCGACAATAAAGTCTTCAAAGTAAAACTTTTTTCTACTTTTTTCAATAACAATCCGATTCAGAAATTAAGTCTTCAAGGTAAATTTTCTAGCTTGATGACCAAAATTGATTAGAGATTAGTGGAAAAAATTTCGAGTCTGGATTGAGTACTTCTTCACTGTATTTTATTTCTTGGAGAAGAAAACAAAGAAGAGGGTACAAGGGGGTTCATGTGTTTTCTATATAGCATTCTTAAATTACCCAAAACGGTGGCGTTTTGGTGGGGCTGCAGGGACTCCACGTCCATCAAAGGACTATGTTCATGTTCTAATTGTATCGTCTTTGTACATTCTGCAGCATGAGCTATGGTGCTTGGAGTAAAATGTGCCTCCGGTTTTAAGGATCAATTAAACCGTTCTACCAAAATTGATTGCTTGTGGAGAGAGAGAGAGAAAGAGACATGGAGAGTTGTGGGTTGCAGCTGAATAGAAATGAAAAAGTGAGAGTAGTGCAAATGTAAGTTTGAATTTACTCTGTACAAGAATTTGTTTCCAGTCGGTATCTAACATTGGTTTTGTTTCAGAAGGAACCGTTAATGGTCCTGCATATTGAACGCCATTACCCTATCTACTTATCAAATGTATGTGGATTATAGCTTCGTCATTGTATTTTGCTACTTTTGATTAGTGAAAATAATCAACAAACTAGAAAATGTTTCTCCCTTGTGCAGTTTGCAAATATTACTAGAAATGTTCTAATTGGTTCCCACGACTCCCACCAGAAAACCTCGAGAATCAAGAGCAGACCCCATACCCGGTTATCATGGCTCATGCACATTATAACAAACATAGCATATCGTTGTAGACAATCATCGATTGTATGAAATCCAGATGAAAGCATGTTTCAAAGGAACGAGGCACCAAAAATCGAAGCATACCAAAACATTTTTCGAACCAAAAAAACGTATCTAAAAATCCTCATGTGAAGGAACAGAAATGACTTCTTAAATCAAAAAGACATTTCTTTTGGGAGGAAAAAGACATTTAACGACTCTCTCTGCTGCAGAAAAACTTTCCAGATCAAACACAACGGCCGTAATGGATGCTACTTAAGGCATCCTGAACAGAGAGCAACGCATGTGTAAGAAACTGCATCAACTTTATTCCACATGATGTACCTTTTCTTATACCCGTTATCAAATGAAGCTTCAATGTCCGAAGTAGGCCGGTCAATGAACCGGATTCGATCCGAAAATTCGATCCAGATCCGATAATATCGATCCGATAATCCGGTAATCCAAATACGGATCGGATTAAATCTGTTATCAATTCGAATCAAAACTTTATTTTTTAAATTTTTTAAAAAAAAATTAAATTTTTTATTTTAAAAAAAATGTTTAAGAAGTTGTATTTTTATTTTTAAATTTTTTAAATTTTTTTGGAAAATATTTTTTTTGCTAAAATTTTTGAAGTACAAAAGTTTTCGGATCGGATCCAGATTTTTCGGATTCGGATTACCACTATCGGATTTGGATCTGGGTTTTATCGGATTCGGATCTGTCCGGCTCATTGACAGGCCTAGTCCGAAGGTATTGGCTTTGGGCCTTTAATGACTACTGGGAACAAAATTCACAATGATATCTCTAACAAAAGGCACAGCAGAAATATAGCTTACTGTAAACTGGAACACTTGTTTAATTGTACTCTTGGCATCCGAAAGGGCGACATCTGCATGTATCAAAATACGAATTCTGTGGGGTGTGAATTTTGTGGGTGGGGTATGAATTCTGGGAGTGGTGAAATAGTGACAAGGGTAAAATAGTAAAAGCATCTTTAAAAAGGGACGGAATGGGATAACTCTACAAAAAAGGATTTGCATGGAACTCTATGTAAAAAAAGGAACCGGTCAGGAATTTCCCCGCTGTTTTTTGTGTCATGCCCATGCTTCATCGTGCCCATGGGATCCAAAAACGATGGCCTAGCCAAACCCATCTTAGTGTTTGTGCCGGGCAGGACCGGTGCTAAAGGTGATGTGACATGCTCGTGCTGGCCCAATCCATTTGACACCTCTACATTGGTGGCATTAACCCCATTAGGTACACCTGTAAACTATGGTTAATATAATTAATAGAGTGTTTCCATTAACTGAAAAGTTGTAGTGAGAGAAGATTTTGTTTTTTCTCTGTTGAAAAAAAAAATCGTGTTTGTCAATTTTGAACCATCCTTTTATAGATTATTGGTTTGTTTCGATGAGAAGAATTGAAAAAAAAAAAATGATGACTTTATTTTTTATTTTTTCTTAGATATTTCCAAATTTTTTTTTGGGTAATGTCATAGTTTTTTACTTTTGGATTCATCATGTCCAGATAAATCGATAATCCATAAAAATTTAATGAAAAACTAAGAAATACAAATTCTTTTTAAATAAAGGCAAAACAAAGTTTTCCCTCTCTACAACTTTAGTAAAGTTGTTCGGATAAATAAGTCAAAGTGGCTTATTTTTTGTCCTTATTCAAATTTTTTTCGTTTCACTTGGCTTATTGTCAATTTTTTGGGGATTATTGCATCCTCATGACAAGAGGAATCTAAAAAGTAAAATTTTTTGACCGAAATCCAATTTTTTTTGAATAAAGATGAAACAAGTGGCTTATTTTCGTTTTTTTGTGGGTTTATTTGGCTCATTTTTGGAGGGAAAGCCAGTGGCTTATTAAGAAGAACAACCCTAAGTTTAGTGGAAACTCAGCCCTACACCTAATGCCTGCTTTTTTTCTTTATAAAAAAATAATATAAAAAAGCATAACGCAATGCTTTACAAAAAGCAGCATTTTAGTTAGGGATGGCAATCTCGGCCGACCCGTTCGAACCCTTCCCGTTCCCCTTCCGAAAAAGCTCCGAACTTCGGGGATTCGTTTGGGGATCGGGTAGGGTATGGGGAATTTTTTTTAAAAAATTCGGGGATCGGGTAGGGGACGGGGATAGGTCTGTCCCCGCCCCGAACCCTACCCGTCCCCGTTCCCCGTTCGTTCCCCGCCCCGCCCCGTCCCCGAATCCCTGAAATATATATTTATATATAAAAATAAATAAATATATACTATATTATATATCAGTCCTGTTTTGGTAATATTGGAAAAACTATGGAACTATGAAATTAGTGCTGGTTGGAATTAACTTAATGTTGGAAAAACAATGTTGTAGATTAACTTGTGTGCTGGAATTAGTTATTATGTGCTGAAAATTGATAGTACTTGCTAAAACAGTGAATAACATGTGTTGTTATGCACTGAAAATTGGTAGTATATGCTGAAATTGTGAAATACAGGTGTAGGAAATGCAGGTACTATTATGTGCCGCAAATACAAATCCCCGAATCCCCAAATCCCCGAATCCCCGTTTTGGATCCCCGTTTCCCGTTTGGGTCGGGGATGGAGGAAAAAAATAAATCCCCATTGGGGATCGGGTTGGGGATGGGGATAGGGTAGGGGGTAATGGGTAGGGGGTGGAGGTAGTACCCCCGTCCCCGACCCGTCCCCATTGCCATCCCTAATTTTAGTCTAGTGGTAGTGGAGTTCGTTTTTTCTTTGACCATTTCTTTACAATAAAGCAGCATTTGCCGTTCCACTTTAACAAAAGAAGGTTTTTTGGAAAATAAAGGTAATTTCAAGCTCAAAAATTATGTGTTTACGTAAATAATTTTCTTACCAATATGGATCTTGTTTGATAGATTTCATTGAGATCTTTTAAACAGTGCAAAAAAAATTAAAAAATCATTTTTTATTTTCATTATATTTGAGTTTGAAATTACCCTCTTTTTGAAAAAGAAGGTTTTGGGAGAAAGCGGAACGGGGCCTAATCCAGTCGTAATAGTAAATTGCTACTCCCCCGACACACACCCCCCAGGCCCCACCGCCCTTTTCCGGAATTACCCCCCCCCCCCCCCCCCCCCTTCTTTCTTTCTTTCTTTTTTTTACAGTTTGTTTTTCTTTCTTTTTTTCCTTTTTTTTCGGTTTGGTTTTATTTTTCATTTTTTTATTTTTCTTTCTTTCTAGTTTGAATTTTTTTTTCTCCTTAATAATAGGTTCAAGTGTAATTATAGACTTTGTAAAATAATTGAGAGAAAAAAAAGAATTATAACCCTTTAAAATTAAATGATCAGAAAAATAAAATCTTCTTCACCCATTGAAACGGATTGAAATTTGGAACACTTAATTTTTCAACTTTTAATTTATATATTAAAAAATATGGTTAAAAAATTAAGTGTTCCAAATTTCAATCAGTTGGAACCGATAGAAAGATTTAGTTTTCTGATCATTTTCTCCAAAATGGTCATAGTTAAACTTTGACTCTAGGACTCTCGTTAGTTAGTCCTAAGATATTTGGTTGTACAATTTTCTTAGGGCTACTCAACGAGAGTCCTAGAGTCAAAATTTAATTATGACCATTAAGGATAAAATGATCAGAAAAATAAAATCTTTCTATCGGTTCAAACAGATTGAAATTTGGAGCACTTAATTTTTAACCATTTTTTTAATATATAAACAAAAGGTTGAAAAATTAAGTGTTCCAAATTTTAATCCGTTTGAATGGGTGAAAAGATTTTATTTTTTTGATCATTTAATTCTAAAGGGTCATAATTAAATTTTGATTCTAGGGCTCTCGTTGGTTAGTTCTAAGAGATACTCCCTCCGTCCCTTTTTTTAGGTCCAGTATTCTATTTTGGGCTGCCCTTTAATAAGTGTCCATTTTGTAAAGGTAATGAATAAAAGTTGATGTATTGTCTATTTTGCCCCTAAAAGTAGATTCCTTTTTAAAAAGTAAGTGAGTAAAAGTGTAATGATGATGGGTAAGTAGGGAAAGTAGAGGAAAAAGTTGATATGAAAGGTATAATGATGATGTCTTTTTAATAAGTTGGAGTTACGAAGCAGGACATTTAAAAAGGGACGGAGGGAGTATTTGATTCTACAACTTTCTTAGGGCTAATCAACGAGAGTCCTATAGTCAAAATTTAATTATGACTCTTTAAAATTAAATGATCAGAAAAATAAAATCTTTTCACCCATTCAAACCGATTGAAATTTGGAGCACTTAATTTCTATAAATACACCCTTTGTATATTTAAAAATATAATTCAAGAATTAAGTACTTTAATTTGCAATTCAGTTAAATCAGAGCAAAGATCGTTTTTTTGGTTTAAGGTCTTTCAATAAACACCCTAAAACTCATTATTTAGTTTCAAGACTCTCTTAGGGTATCTATTGAAAGGCCTTTAAGCCAAAAATTTATTACGACCATTTATGATGAAATAATCAGAAAAATAACATCTTTGCACTGGTTCAAACGGATTGAAAATTGAAACACTTATTTTCGTAACTATATTTTTTAATCTATAAAGGAAAAAAAAAGAAAAATAAAATAGTCGGATAAATATGATCAATTGAAATACTTTTTTTTCTCTCAATTACTTTACAAAGCCTAGAATTAAACTTGAACCTGTTTTCCAAAAAAAAAGACTTGAACCTATTATTAAAGAGAAAAAGAAATTCAAACCGGAAAGAAAGAAAAGGAAAAAAAAAAAAAACCAAATCGGAAAGAAAAGGAAAAAAGAAAAAGAAAAGTAAACTGTAAAAAGAAAAAAAGAAAGAAAAGGGAGAGAGGGAGAGAGCGCGGGGGGGTGGGGGCGGGGTATTCCGGGAAAAAGGCAGGTGGGGCCGGGGTGTGTGGGGGCCGAGTAGCAGCTCTCGTGGTAGTGGAGTATGTTTTTTCTTGACCATTGCTTTACACATGCATTCCCCGAGGAATATGCTTTTCTTAGTATTGCTTTACAGTTGTATCATAGCTTTTAGCCTTTCAACGAGACTTCGGCACCGTTTGGCTAAATAATTTAATTAGCTCATTTGTGTCCTTATTCAAATTTTTTTTTTTATATTTGTTAGTTTCTTGTCATTATTTTGGAAATTATTACATCGTCATGATAAGAAAAATCTAAAAAGTAAAAAATTACGATCAAAACATAATTTTTTTGAATAAAAACAAAAATAACCAATAAGTCAATTTTTTTTGTCTTTATTAAAAAAATTGGATTTCAATCATAATTTTTTACGTTTTAGATTTCTTTTATCATGACGATGTAATAATTTTCAAAAAATTGACGAAAAACTAACAAATAAGAAAAAAATTGAATAGGGACAAAAAATAAGCCAATTGGCTAATTTAGCCGAACGTGGCCTTCTTCACCATTGCTTTACAAAAAGCATTTGTACCATTGATATGTCCATTCTTGGTAATTTTTGGACAGATTTTCTTTGCATCTAGTACTCCTCTTTTTCTTCTCTTTGGACTTGGTACTCATTAAATGGGGGGAAAAGTGCATTATAAGCTCCTTCATGCAAACGGAAAGCTGCTAGAAGAAAACAGGCACACCCGTACAAAATTACAAAAATCTTGGGGCACTCAACATCTTTATCCACTATAACTTTTTGTGGGGCTCAATACTAAGTGTATAGATCCTACGAAAATATGCGATGGATAAAAGTGTTTGGGTACCATATATCGGTGTCTCACGACTACTGAATAATTACTCATTAATGGTAAATAATTCTAATATAAGTAATCAAGCAATCATTTATTCACTGATTTCCCAACTTTAATTAGTTGCGTTGTTTACATTGCATTGATTTGTGAATTGAATTTTTGGGTGGGATTTAAATATGTTTTGGTTGGGTGTTCAAAATTTTTTCGAGTTGGGTGTTCAAGAAGGGCTAAACTAAAATAAAATTAAGAATATTATACGTATTCCAACAACAAAAAATTTTGGGGTGTTCAAGTGACCATCTATCATTACATGTAGAGCTGCTAGACCTAATATTTATGGTTGCACATCCAAGCCAATATTGTGAAGTGTGGTTGGCAACAAGAATGAGATGTAAACTCAGGCTTCCTGAGTTCAAAACTTGGCGATCTCTTGGGGACAGGCCACAAGAGATTCTAGTCATGGAGTGGATGAGCCTGACTTTGGCGGGAGAAGAGATTAGTCAAAGTGCAAGTAAGTCGTCCCGGATAGCCCTTGACAGTTGACAAAAAAAATATATCCCAAGTAATTTTCAATCTCAGATGATACATACCTTCTTTGTGAGTATTCTTATTGATAATTACCGGTGGATACAGATGTAGCATAATTATGCTTTGTCAAAAATCTGAAATTAGTAGCAAACAAAAGGACAAAGAGAAAAAGAAAAAAAAAAGTGAGTTATTAATTCACAAAACGGTACCGTGTGAAGGGCAGCAGCGCCTGCCTTGGCCAGAAGTGGCCCAGAACCGCAGCAGGCACCCGTGTGAGGGGCTGCAGCGCCTGCCTTGCCGTGTGAGTCTATCAAATGTTTTCTGGGTGATGCAAGCAGCGATGACATCATTTATCAATTACTTTGTTCTGGGGCCTCAAATTAGTGATGACATCATTTATCAATTAGTCGCTCCATCCCTATTTTAGAGTCCGGTATTCCATTTTGGGTTGTCCCTTAATAAGTGTCCATTTTGTAAAGTTAGTGGGTAAAAATTGATACATTGTCTATTTTGTCCCTAAAAGTAGATTCCATTTTGAAAAGTTAGTGAGTAAAAATGTAATAATGATGGATAGATAGGGAAAGTGAAGGAAAAAGTTGATGTGAGATGTATAATGATAATATTTTTTTAATAAGTTGGAATTACGAACTCTTAAAAAGGGACGGAGGGAGTACTTTGTTTTGGGGCTTCAAATTTGGTGAAAGCAATAACTAGGCTCTGCCATTTCCAGCAAGTTCTTGACAAGAAATGTCTGGTAAAGAGAGGGAATGTGGTCCATTTTACATGTAAAAAATGTAAATGTGGTTGCTTTCACCTCTTTTTTTTTTTTTTTATCTAGCCATACCCCTTGGCATTGGATCCGTTCTAGAAACTCAAATAAGTAATTTTTTATAGTAATTTTTAAGATTAAAATAATAGTTTATTGAAATATAAAAATACGCAATATGGATCTTACTTGAAAGATCTCGATGAGATCTTCTATATGGTGCAAAAAATTTGAAAAATTATTTTCGTAAGCACATTATTTTTAAGCTTGAAAAATTAAAAATAAATACTTATTTTTAAGAAGGTTTTTGGAACGGGAATCATCCACATAACGTAAGAGTATTAAAGAAAATGTTATTGGCTCCTTTAAAGGCAGAATGGTCAGTCCTGAGTTATGCATATTGTGACTTTACCACAATTCAGATAGATATTTGAAACGTAGGTAACCATGAATCCTAGCTTGTATACACATCTGCCATGGAAGGTAATATTGCTGAGCTCAGGCAACACAAAGACGTACTTGACGGCGAACTCACCCCAAACCACAACACCGTTCTCCACGTCGCGGCCCAGTTCGGCCAAGTCGATTATGTGAAAGAGGTCTTGGAAGCATGTCCATCTCTGCTGCGCTGTCCGAATGTCAAAGGTGAAACTCCACTTCATACGGCGGCTAGGGAAGGGCAAGCTGGGATAGTCGCAGCACTGATAGTTCGTGCAAACGCACTAGAGCAAAAACTTGAAAGTGGTTGGGGTGGAGCAGTAAAGGAGATGTTGAGGGCAACAAACGTCGATGGAGACACAGCCTTGCACATGGCAGCGAGAAATTGTCACTTGGAACTAGAGGCCAAGTACTTGGAAGTAGTCAAATTGTTAACAGAAGAAGATCCAGAGTTCCGACATCCTCCAAACAAAGTCGAGGAAACTCCACTGTACCTGGCCGCTGAAAGAGGAGATAAGGGTGTGACCGTTGTGCTTGCGCTCTTGGAAACTTGCACATCGCCAACTTACAGCGGCCCTGAGGGCAGAACGGCACTGCATGTGGCAGCACTTAAGGACTCTACAGGTTTGTCACAAGACTCACAACCTAATTCGCTTAATTCATTGCAGTCGTTGGTAATTAAAATTGAATCATCTATAAGCATATTAGAAGTACTCGTGAGGCCAAGCTGATTACATATCGGAACAGGGAAGAGGATGTGTTAATGGCAAGCACAAACCAAGAATTCAAATTTAGTACTAACAGCAGTAGATATATGGATGCTAATGACTACAGGCTTGCAAATTGAAGTATTGTTTTACCTGTGAATCCTTAACTTTCGTGGAATCTTTTTTCAGGTCAATGCGCAAAAAAATTATTGGAATGGAAGAAAGATCTAATCAATCAAACAGATATGTACGGATGGACGCCACTCCACTACGCTGCATGCAATGGGAGTGCAAAGGGAGTTAAAGAGCTACTAGCAGTGGATAAATCAGGGGTATACATTACTTCTAAAACACAGTGGTCTGTAGAAAAATCAGTGGGATGGTTCTCTGCGTATTCAAACGACGAAGGCCTGGGCACACCTCTTTACATTGCTGCTGCTCATGGGCATGTATCTGTAATAGAAGAGCTTTTATCATACAGTCCAGATTGTTGGGAGATGGTCAATAGTAAAGGGCAGAATATCCTTCATATTGCTGTAGACATGAACAGGGCTTCATTGATTTATTTTATATTAGGGAAGTCCTGGGTTGGGCAACTTATAAACCAAAAGGACAATGACGGTAACACACCTCTCCATCTACTTGTTGCTTCCGATTGCAAAGTTTATGAGTTATGGACGCATCATAGAGCTGATCATGATGCTTTCAATGGAAAAGACATGACCCCCGTAGATTTAGTGTGGTCCAGTTTTAAGGATGCAAGGATGTCAACCTTTGCTGCAACATATGTTATGGTAAGTTCAATTGTTCTCAATGCATGATATACCTCAATGTGAGAAGCAAAAGTTTAATTTTCCTATTCTTGTTCCCAAGGACGGAACCAGGATTTTACCCTAGAAGTGGCGAAATGTATTCTAAAAAATCTAGTAGTGGCGAAACTATATAAGTTGGGCATAATTTTTTTTTACATATAATAATTGCATTTTCTAAAATTCTTGTCGTGACGGTCGCCACTAGACCTCCCCTGATCTCATCCTTGCTTGTTCCTCTTCTACATCGTGTTAGTACATTTAAGCGCAATACCCGTGCTACAGACATGAACGAACGTAACTCTTGTTACCTTGTTTTATGTTAGTTGTATACCCCTTGTTGCTATATGATGTAACATTAATTAGATGTGAAGTTTTTAGTCTGAGAGAGTTAAAAATGCATGGGAGGAAATTTGAAAGAAAGAAGGAAAAAAATTAAACATGTTGGGAACATGCCATATAGAAGATAGAGTGAAGGGGAGAATTCATTATTTTGAATAATGTAAGGTGTTTTAGGCTAACTTGGGCGCACCTTAGACTAATTCCCGCACCACCATACCCAATGTAGTTGTAAAACTTGTTAAGAATTATAGGATTTTTTCTGCTTAAAACTATATGTGTATGCTCGCCTGCATGCCAACATTTTTCTAATTTATCTGACCCCCTCCTCTCAAATTGCTTTTAGGAAAAACAAAATTAACAACTATCCTCCTTAGTGTATCCGCACCTATAAAATAAATTAACACACGTTGTTGATTTTTCCTTTAAGAACAATTAATATGTGGCCGTAGTTATATGATTTTATTATTATTTTTATATCTTGTAAACTGTCTTTTAGTGCTCGCCCACTCGAGGTTAAAATCTTTGTGGGGGGGGGGGGGGGGGGGGGGGGGGGTGGTGGCGGGCGACTAGAAGTGGGTTTCAATGAGACAGTAGGGTTTGGAGAGGGTTTCAAGAGAAACTTTAGGGATGATTGGTGTAATTTCTCCCTCTCTTTTATTTTATGACTCTCATCCTTTTTTCAAAACAAACAATCAAAATTAAGTTAATTAATAAAATCGAGTGCCGATTACAAGTCAATAGGGGACAAGTAGGGCGGTCGCCACCGTAAGAAAATTTAGTTTTGGAGGACCAGGGGGACATAGCACTTCATGCCTACAACTTTCTACAGACTTGCCGACCAAAAAAAAAAAAACACTTCAGATCAGTAACAAATTTTTTTAAAAACTCGTCAAATGGTACATTAAGGGGAAAAAAACTTTCAACAAAAGTTGCGGAGAAAAAATCTTACAACAGAAGTCCTAAAGGGGATGATTAATATGGATGTAGGATTTCACTGTACATTCAGTAATAATATTTGTTATGTTTAATTTTTTTTTAAAACATTACAAATATTATGTGTATAGCCCGAGTTAAAACTACGACATCAAAACCAATTCCAATAGTATTTCAAAAAATAGAGACAAAAAACATTGAGTGTAGCAATTTTAGGAACTAGTTACGTGATATGTTTCCATCCCACGATATTACTCGATCTCTTTTTGTTATGGTTTGCTTGTTCCCTTTTATTTATCTTCGAAAGTTCTTCTCCAATTCTCTCTCTCCAAGGTTTGATTGGTTTAATGGAGGCTTAATATGGTATGGATATTTATAATAGGACTATAGTTTTATATACATTGTTTTCTGTTTGATCACCTAGCGAAAAAATGTAGGATGACACCTTCTTGAATTCGGGAATTAGCGGGGGAAGAAACATAGCCTACAATGCTCGTGGCAACTTAGCGAAGTTGCAGAGAGCTATACACAATAAAAAGATGTGAAGAAAATGACAAGAGATGCTGATAAACAAAGAGAAGAAGAGGAGTGGAAAACGAGGGAACAAGCAGAAGGCTCAAGATAAAAAAGGACGCATTGGGAACCATCGTGATCGTGGCTTCGCTTATGGCCACGATCACCTTGGCTGCTGCCTTTGCAATTCCAGGGGGCTATGATGGCTACCAAGGTCGAGACCAAGGTATGGCAGTCCTAGCAAGAGCACCAGCTTTCAAAGCATTTCTCATAACCAACACCATAGCTATGGTATGCTCTGTTACCTCTGTATTCCTATGCCTCGTTGTCTTAAATTATGCTGAAGGGGAGGAAGATCATGACCATTTTGAAAATTGCGGTGCAGCAGCCTTTGCTCTCATTTTAGTTTCCATGTTTGCTGTTATGCTTGCATTAATCGCAGCTACGTTTGCTGTGCTAGCACACTCCATAGCGCTTGCCGTGTTCACTTGTGTTATTGCTTGCACCTCGTTTATTGTATATTTTCTCGAACTCAAAATGGTTTTTTTCCTCCAAATCATGATCGACTCAAGCATGAAGCGAGTCAAGCACACTGTCTTTAGGCCTTCTGCTTGTGGTCTGTAGAACTCGTAAAGGAAAATGTTGGGTTTTATTGGTATGTAGAACTCGTAAAGGTTTATTTTTATTTTTATTTTTTGGTTGGATGAATCAACTTTCTCCATGTGTATTGGTCTGTAGAACTCCATTTGCCGCGTCAATCATCTTCGTCGTTGCTCACAGAGCTTGTCCCCCTAATTTTCGTCCCCATGGATGAAGGTGTAAAAACAGAGCACATGGGCCTATTATCCTTATCCACATTTACTGGTGAGTGTGAAGACATTTCTTTTGGGAGGAAAAAGACATTTAACTCTTTCTGCTGCAGAAAAAACTTTCAAGATCAAACACAACGGTCGTAATGGAGGCTACTTTCATAAGGCATCCTGAACAGAGAGCAATGCATGTGTGAGAAAATGCATCAACTTTATTCCAAAATGATGTAACTTTTCTTATACCCGTTATCAAATGAAGCTTCAATGTCCGGAGTAGGCTTGTCAATGGACCGGATCCGATCCAAAAAATCTGATCCGAATCCGATAACGTCGATCCGATAATTCGAATTCGGTAATCCAAATACGGATCGGATTAAATCCGTTATCAATCCGAACTTTATTTTTTTAATTTTTTTTAAACAGTAAATTTTTTAATTTGAATTTTTTATAAAGAAGTTGTATTTTTATTTTAAATTTTTAATCTTTTTTGGAAAAACAACTTTTATTTTTTTGAAAAATATATATATTTTTTAAAAATTTGGTCTAGGGTCCACTATACCATGTTTCTAACCCATTAGGTCCACTGATCAAGTTTCTAACCCACTAAGTCCACTAATATGTATTTAGTAAGGTATAAAGTCCACTACATTTAAAAAATGAAATCGTGTCTGACAGATTTACCCTTCTATTCAAATCCCATCCGTTTAGCCTATTATCCCTCATTATTCCTTATACGTTTGAAATCACGCAAAATTCTAGAAAAATAACAGTTACGTTGAATCAGTTTCGTATCTAAAGTTATTGTGCTTATATAACGTTATATAACATTGTATATTCTGCTTTGTAGAGTTACATCTTGATCTCAACTGCTTTGTTGAATTTTTTTTGAGTTTCGCTGCACAAAAACTCTCATATAACATTATATTTTCACTTTATTGAATTGGTCCGCGCAGCGGCCTCAATGACTTGCTTCTAATAACAATAATACACACAAAAAACCGTAATACATGTGACAAAAAATAAACATAACCTTATAACGTTATCCGTTTAACCCATTATCCCCCATTATCCCTTGTACGTTTGAAATCACGCAAAATTCTTGGGAAATAACAGTTACGTTGTATCAGTTTTGTATCTAACGTTATTGTACTTATATAACGTTATATAACATTGTATATTCTACTTTGTAGAGTTACATCTTGATCTCAACTGCTTTGATGAATTTTTTTTTGAGTTTCGCTGCACAGAAACTCTAATATAACATTATATTTTCACTTTATTGAATTGGTCCGCGCAGCGGCCTCAAGGACTTGCTTCTAGTAACAATAATACACACTAAAAAATGTAATACATTTGACAAAAAATAAACATATAACCTTATAACGTTATACATGAGATTTTGTCCTTTCTAACTCTAAAAAAAGAAAAAGAGGAGATCTCGTAAGATCTTTCCATTATATTTTCACTTTATTGAATTGTTCTGCGCAGCGACCACAATGACTTGCTTCTAGTAACAATAATACACACAAAAAAAACGTTATACATGAGATTTTGTCCTTTCTAACTCTAAAAAAAATAGAAAGAGGAGATCCGTAACTCCTTTCCCTTTGCCGCCGTCGCCATCTTCACAGTCGACTTCACAGGTAACTTAATACTCTTCACCTCTTAAACAACTGCACAAATAACAGCCTTTAACAAAATTAGTATATTACCAAATTGATATAACCATATATACTATCAATCGAATCTCTAACTTAATTCAACCATACCAAACCGGATCAAAGCACTGTACAAAAACCCTCAAACTGAAGGTACATAACTTGTTTGAACAAGGAATAAATGAGGTCAACAAACTCTGAACCAAAAGAAATGTAATTAATGATATAACAAAAATAAAAACAAGAAGTTAACATTGATATAACCATATATACTATCAATTTTGTATATAACCAAAAAATTGGTTATATATCATCTATTCACACACAGTTTACATTCGCAGTCTTTAATAAAATTCGTAATAACCAACATTGATATAACCATATATACTATCAATTTTGTATATAACCAAAAAATTGTCCAATTGTGCAAAATTAGTAAAGCACAATTTGACAGTTAATAATATATAACATTATATGTGTCTATTTTATAAGTTTATGTATGGTTATATATTTAGGTCTATAAGCCGCTACGCGGACCAATTCAATAACGTAAATATATATGGTTATATATGATATACCGTATCATTTTCATTGTATTGCAACAACATACAGATGTTACATGTTCCATATTAGTTTTGATATAATGTTATATATGATCAGTAGACTTGCATAGCTTCTGCAAGTTATTCTTGTAAAACATGGAACAGGGAAACACACAGATGTTGGAGAACATTCTTTATATGCATTAGGTAGTCCAAAATGGCTGAGAAAACAGGTTAATAGAGTGAATTAAGTCGATTGGGAACAACCCTAGTGTTAAATCCTTGTTATGGCAAAAAACACAGACAACAACCTTAATTTTGATTACCCTTTTCTACACTCACGGGTGAAAATATCTTTGGTTTGTAAACAAAAGTTTTCAAAAGTGAAAAAAACTTGCACATATGTATGAAAGAGAAACATACCTGGTGTATTACCATATATAACCATATATATTAGGTCCACGTAGCGGTTTATAGACCTGAATATATATATATATATATATATATATATATATATATATATATATATATATATATTCAGAGCAAAATGACAACCGAACAAAATGATAAAATACCATACATTTAATAGAACAAAATGATATTTATAAACAACCAACAGGAGAATATATAACGGCATATAATGTTACACAATAACATATAACATTACAATGTTATATGTTATAATGTTTACATCCGGGGGTGTGGGGGCGGAGCCCCCACGGCACATTACAAGAACTTGTGGCGTAATTTCGGCCATAGAACCCGACCTAATTATATTACAGTCGGTATGTAATTAGGGTTATATGTTAAAGACTCAGATGTAAACATATAACATCATATGTTCATCCACTGTAATGAAAATGATTTTAGAAGCTCATATATAACATTATATGATCCCATAAGTTTATCCAAAACCCTAACCAAACTAGATCTGAACAAATAGGAATAAATAACCTTATATGTTCAACCCTAAATTAAACTCAACTTACATGTCTGTGTTGAAAACAACAGCAGTGGTGGGAATGAAGCCGATGGTGGGAGAGGACGGCGATCTCGTGGAGATTTGTGTAGATCTCATTTGGTGACGCGCTGGCGACCTATACTTTTGTCGAACACGAAGATGACGCGGATGTGAGATATGATGGCGAGGCTGGGAAGGGATGCGACGGCGACAGGAGGTGGTGGCGATGGCGACGGGAACGGGAGGCTGGGATGGGATGTGACGGCGACTGGAGGTGGGTGGCGACGGTGGCGGCGACAGGAGGTTGAGTCGAGATGCTTAACCCAGCGGCTCCCTCCTCTCTCCCTTCCCTTCCCTCCCCTCCCCCCCCGTTTGAAGAAAATGAAAAAGAAACTGCTATAATGGGGGTATATATAGTGATTAGGGCTACAGGGTTATATTAGTATTTTTGTAAGCTAGTGGACTTAGTGGGTTATAAAATTTAGAAGTGGACTTAGTAGGTTATGAAACTCCTACAGTGGACTTATGAAAAATTCTCCCTATATTTATTTGCTAAAATTTTTGTAGTACAAAAGTTTTCGGATCGGATCCGGATTCGAATTACCACTATCGGATTCGGGTCTTATCGGATTCGGATTTGTCGGATCCGGCCCATTGACAGACTTAGTCTGAAGTTGGGCCTTTAATTTCTACTAGGAACAAAATGCACAATGATATCTCTAACAGAAGACACAGCAAAAATATCGCTTACTGTAAACTGGAACACTTGTTTAATGTACTATTCGCATCCGGAAGGGCGACATCTGCATGTATCAAAAAACGAATAAGTGCAAGAAATTTGATGACACAAAATTAGACATACTTACATCCATTTCATCTGGTCTAACAACTTCAACCTCCACTTGCTGCACGCGTCGATGACGATGGATATTGCAAAGTAATATTTACGGCTCCTGTGATTCTACTTACTGGATGTCGATGGCTCCATAAGATGTTTACTTCATTAAATCAGGTGCAACTTTCAAAGAAAGAAGAGCTCTGATTACTTAACGCTCTCGGATGCTCGGGTTGCGTTGAAAGGGCTCAACCGAAGAGTTGGTTTCATGTTTTGCCTCATGATTCTTGTGCTTCTTGTGAAT
Organism: Rhododendron mucronatum var. ripense; assembly: GCA_019656295.1. Taxonomy (NCBI): domain Eukaryota; kingdom Viridiplantae; phylum Streptophyta; class Magnoliopsida; order Ericales; family Ericaceae; genus Rhododendron; species Rhododendron mucronatum. Next base: position 190,637 of record BPLT01000291.1, read on the forward strand.
TGGATGCTGATATCCCAGAATACAAAGAATCTGTTTATAATGTTCACAATAACCGTCATCGGCATTTTGTTATTATGAACATAAGCAAATTCTTTGTCGCACTATTCTGGAATATCAGCATCTAGTTCACAAGAATTATAAGGTAAAACATAAAACCAACTCAGTTGAGCCCTTTCAATGCAGCCCGAGCATCCGAGAACGTTGAGTCTAGAGCTCTTCTATTCTTGAAAGTTTCGACCTGATTTGAAATAATTAATGAAGGGTTACCCTCAACTATATAACGAAAAAGGAAAACAGCAATAGCCTTTTTAGAATCTGTGAACTGATTGAAGCCTTAAAGGCAGAGGAAAGGTATGGTAAACACTGAGTGAAATCAAAGGTTTGCGCGGTGGTATATATATAGGCATTACGCCTACGATGTATAAATAATTTGTTAGGGCGAGCTTCTAATATTAATTGTGGAGAAAATTAAGGTGACCAAATCTCACAAGATTGCTACTAATTAATCCCAATAGTTTGTTAGGGTAAGATTCTAATATTGTGGAGAAGATTAAGGAGACCAATTCTCACAAGATTACCACTAATCCCACGGTGTATAACAATGCTTGGGTATACTCTGATGAGGAGCACACCTAGTTCAAGGGGGGAGAAAAAAAAAAGCTACTAAAGACTATTACTGCCAGTTAAATGTTATACTAAGAAAAATAATAATAAATGTGACGTTGAGCTATTTATTTATGTTTTGATCGGCAACGTTGAGCTACTTGGAATGACGGCGGGGCCTAGCGGACCTCGTGAGGGGCACGTGATTCATTCATTTTTTCCGACTTTGTACATAAAGAAATTTTAGAATTCACCTCAAGTCTCACGTAAATGATCGCAATTGCTCGTTTATAGAGGACAATGTTTAAGCATTATTTGAAAATCATCAGCTTAATCAGATATGGCTAAGTTCTTGATCCATTCGTTCAACTTTCAATACAGAAGTTAGGACTGCGAATTCTGAATGAATAATCAAGCACTCATCGGTATTCGATAGAAATAGTTTTTTTACAAGAAAAGCTAAGAATTTGTTCTTTACAAAATGAACGTCTCGTATCATTTGTGTGGGATTTAAAGTGAACCCGCACATTGCATTTGTACACTTTTAGTCTCCGAAATTTGTATGCGTCAAGTTATTAATAGGAAAATAGATGATGAACACGTGATAATTTTTTTTGAACAAATAAAGTCGAGGTGCACAAATTTGCCCAAGTAACAGGCCAATTGAAATAGACATATAAACTTTAAACGTTATTAGTTTATCACGAATTGTAAGATTATTTTAGTGTGATTTTGCTTAATTGCAACTCACATATATTTTACGGTTACAATAAAATTGACGCCCTCACAAAGTCAAATTCCTGGATCTACCATTATATGATTCCCGAAAACATACCTAGACACTGCTTTGTTATATGTTTTTAGCAAGTGAAAGTGTGAAACCATATCTCATCTCTTCTTCGATTGTCCTTTCTCAAGAGAAGTCTGGCAGCAAATTTGCAGCCTATGTGGTATATACATGTAAGGTGCAGCATTCTTGGGATAATGAAATATGATACTCATAGGCAAATTCCAATTTGGCAAATCTTTCTGCAACATAATAAGGAAAATTGCTTGGGCAGCTATGATATAGTACTCTCTCCGTCCAATTTTCTTAGCCCATGATTCCATTTTTTGGTGTTGTATGTCTATTTTGTCTATATTTAATTTTTTTGCTAAACAGTATATATCAGTGGAGGTTAGGGGATGGTTGGTAAGTTAGTGTACAAGGGTTCCAAATGCTATCCATAGTCCTAAACTACAATGCCCCTTACGGACTCAAACCCGTAGCCTCGTACAAGGAAAAACCAAGAAATACCATGGTATAATTGAGTACTTTTCTTATTTTGCCTTTTCTTTTTAAGTCACTATCAACATTGGAATATTATTTTGACATCTTACTAGATGTCAAATTAGGGGTATTTTGGAAAATTAAATTGTTTTTAGTTTGTAACGTTGATGTTCCATAAAAAGCTGGATTCCCCCAGAAGCCCACACATTATGGCAGGAAGGGACTATTACATTTGGCAAGAGAGTATCAATCGAATCTTTCAAATCTTTCAAAGCATCCAAAAGACATATCTCAATTGTTCTTGAGAATATTTGCTCTGATACTTGAATTAAGGGCTCTCCATCTACCCTTATGAACAGGCCCCTCATGGATATCCATTGTACGAAATCCAGATTAAAATATAGTATCTTTGACGACCTAGAAACCAAAGCATACCAAAAAATTGTTTGCACCAAAAAATGTAACGAAAAATCCTCATGTGAAAGGAATAGAAATGAACAGTATTCGATTTTCGTAGGCACTCATTCTCCTCCCAAGTACTTTAGAATATAGTAAATTATGTTTAACGAATGACAAAATACATAAATAGAAAGAACACGTGAGTTATCAAAAGTAAAATATGGGAAAAAATTAATCGACGAACAAATACGAAGAGAGAATGAATTTTTTACATCGTCGGTGTAAATATTTATTTCTTCTAAATCAATTATATTATGCAACGTTGCATAATAATGATCTCAATCAATAAAAACATGACGACGTAACGCAATATAATTGATTTAAAGGAAATAAATATTTACCGGCGGTAATCTCATTGAAAAAGTTGGATTCCCACGAGCCAAGAGAGCATTACTCGTGTCTCTCTCTCTCTCTCTCAGTTAGCGATTAGGGTTGAGATGCCGAACCTTCCCGACGAGATCATCTCCGACATACTTTCTCGACTCCCTGTCGTCTCTCTCTGCAGATTCAGGTGCGTTTCCAAATCATGGCGATCTCTAATCTCCCACCCTCATTTCATCCGAACACTTCTCGCTAACAACAAACACGAGCGTGTGATGAATCGTCTCAATTTGGTGATGAATCGGTGCAGGCAATCCTGAAATTCCCAACCGAGAAAGACCTATGTTTCGACGGGATCTACGGTTCGTGTGATGGCTTGTTATTGATTGGCGATTATGAAGGCGGCCATTACTATTTGGCTAACCCGTCTACTAGAGAATTTAGAAAATTACCGCCATCTCCTTTTAAACTCCACTCTTGTAGATTTCTCAATTTTTATGTGTTTGGTTATGACTCACAGAGCCACGATTTCAAAGTTGTAAGTATTTCTCGTTACAGCAGGGAGTCAGCTAATAACGTAGTCAGTTTATATGCCTTGAGGACCAATTCTTGGAAAAAGATTGACAACTCTCCTTATGCCTTTTCGGTGATGACTGGCGATAATTCTGGGGCGGTTCTTGTTAGTGGGGCACTCCACTTGTTTGCGAGAACTAGTACGAGTCCGGTTATTCTTGCAGTTGATTTACAAGATGAAAAAATTCGCACCATTCCGACTTTGGATTGTACGGGTTGTGAGCTTGTTGTTCATGGAGGGTGCCTTCGTGTGTCTGCTAAGTGGTATGATAATAGTCGTGCAGATTTTTAGGTGATGAAAGGGTATGGTGTTTTGTGAATCTTGGACTAAATTTACAGTCACTTATGATAAGTTTGATTATTGGCAACCCTTGAGTTCATTAAGGGCTGACCGAGTTTTGTTCTGTGTAAACAACAAAAAGTTTGTTCTCTTTGATCCGCAGGAAGAAAAATATGAGGAGCTAGTGGTTCACGTCCTCCCATATGCTTTTCTCGCATCAACTTATGTGGAGAGCCTTGTTTCACCCAATGGGCAATGCTAAGAATCACAATAAACTATAACTTTTAGCTATGGACAGGTAGTATGTATGAACTTAGCTGTATTTTTTCATTTCTTCTAGATATGGACAAGTAATATATATATATACGGGACGGTTCCGCAGACAACTATTTAGACACCTAAAAAAACACCCCAAATCTCAATCTCATAATTCCCAATTAAAATTTTATAATCCGAACCGTTCAATGTGTGCAGAATGTGATTTTAAGGGTGGCTGTGAGAAATTAGCAAAAAAAATAACCGGGAAGTGCTTGTTTTGAGCAGTTTTTAATTAAACCGTTCATTAAATCTAAGCTAAAAACTGCTTAGATCAAGCCCTTCCCGATCTTTTTTTTTGCTGATTTTTCATGGGTACCCTTAAAATCACGTTCTGATCACATTGAGCGGCTCGGATCATTAAAATTTGATCGGGAACTATGAGGTGTTTTTTTAGGTGTCTAAATAGTTGTCCATAGAACCGCCCCGATATATATATATATATATATATATATATATATATATATATATTCGTTGAGGATCATTCAAGTATTGGACATAAATCTTGGGTTCTTGTTAGTGGGGCACTGCATTGGTTCGCTAGAACTAATACGTTTAAGTTATTGCTGCACTTGATTTAGCAGATGAAAATTTTTGTACTGTGCCATCAGTGGATTGTATATTTGTATGGGTGACAAACTTACTGTTCTTGGAGGGTTCCTTTGTGTGTGGGGTAAGCGGTATAATGATTATCAGGCAGATGTTTGGGTGATGAAAGAGTTTGGTGTCAGTGATTCTTGGACTAAATTTACGATCACTTGTGATTGTTTTCCTGATTCTTGGAAACCCTTGAGTTCATCAAGGACTGGCCGAGTTTTGTTCAAATTACATTGAAAAGTTAGTTGTCTTTGATCGGCATGAGGAAAAATGATAGGCAATGCTAAGAATCACAGAAAACTAACTTCTAGATACGGGCAGGTAATATGTACGAGCTTAACTGTATGTTTTCATTTTGTTGTGTCTTTGTTGCTCCATTGCTATCTCTTCTTCCTTTCTGATACCAGAATCTGATACAAGTGCAATTTGTCTTGTTTTATATAGTTGTTTATGTATTTGGCCTATTCATGCTGATTCTTTATGGTGTTGTAAAATAGTGTCAAGTCTTGAAACCATTTGTCAGCCCTTGATTCAATACTCCATTAGAATAGGATTCCTAAATCCCCCTTTTTTTGTGGCTGGATATATTGGGAGCCTTTGGGGCCTGTACATGAGAGATTTGGGGTTAACTTGGTTTACAATCTTGAGATCCCTAGCTGTCAAGATGTCTTCAATTACCAGTGATGGAGCGTGGAAGTGGCTTAGGGAGAGGAATGGGGTGACATAGGAAATCATTCACCGTAACCCTGCATCCGTAATGCCAGACATCTCAAAGGAGGACTAGCCAAGAATGAAAATGACGACTACTCAATCAAGAGAGCTTGGGAGGCTATTAGAGGACCCCATGATATCAAAAAAATGGTTCCCCGTTGTTTGGTTTAGGTGACAGGTCGCTAGATGGGCCTTCATTCATTGGATCACAGTCCACTTTGAACTAAATAGTTTTGGTAGATTGGCTAGCTCGGGAATTTCCTGCGACCGAGGAGAAACTACACCAGGGCTCTCTCTCTCTAAACCGAACCAAGCTCTCTCTCTCTCTCTAAAAGCTAAAAACTCTTTCATCGCCGCCGCTGGGGGAGGAGGCCTCCGCCTCCCTCTCCCTCCCCCCACCCCCGTTTGTTCCCTCTCCCCTCCTCGCCTCGCTCTCACCCGGCGTTTGGTGCCCCGTCTTCTCAGTTGGGGCGTCCGTTGCCGTTGGTCCAGCGTGGCCCACTTGCGACGGCTTCGTCCAGTGATCGGTGGTGTCCCACTGGCCGTTGGCCCGCACGGTGATTCCAGATCTGTGGTGTTCGAGGCCGACGGCGTGGAATAAGGTGTGCGGTTGTTAGGGAGAGGGTTTCCTTTCTTTTTCTGTTTTTCCCGGCCGTTTGGCTCGGGCTCTACCGGCTGGTCTCCCCAGTCCGGTCTATATCGGTCTAGTGATCTAGATCCGGTGGGTATTGGGTGGTGGGTAAATAAATTTTGTTAGGGTTTCGGTGGTTTGGCCATAGTAGAGGGTTTTGGTTGTTCGGCGGCTGTTGTGGGCGAGTTCTGGGGTTTATCCCGGCTGCGGCTTCGGAGGTAGGTGGTGCCTGTGTTGCGGTTTTCCGAGATCAGTCCCGGTTATGTTGGTCGGCTGCTTCTCTCTGTTTTGGTTGATGGTCAATAGCAGTTTCAGCGGGAGGGAGTGTTTGTTCTTTGACCGCCGTGGGTGCGTTGGGCTTGCCTGCCTCTGCCTCTGCCTCGGCCTCGGCCGTGGGTGTGTTGGGTCTCCCAGTCCAGTTCCGACCGGCGGTCCTTGAGGCTTGTCCTTGGGAGCAGATTCTTTTTTTTTCGCTCGTATTCTGTTGTTGTGTGATTACATCTGTGCTTAGTGTTCAATGGTTTGTACTGGGATTTCGTTTGGTATCTCTCTGCCTTGCCTCGGACGGGATTCTTATGTCGACACTTGTGTCGGCTGCTTTTTCAGGGTGTCCTGGAGTCTGTAGCCTGTGTGCTTTATGCAGTTACTCGTGTCTCGGGTATAGGTAGTTTGGTGCATTCCTCTTTGTTGCGATGTAATCTTTGCCTTCGGGTATTGTTGAATGAATTGACTGTTTTCAAAAAAAAAAAAAAAAAGGTTGGTCCTGTCTGATAGAGGAATTGTGGAATCTCATTAGGACTTGTTTTTGAGTGATCATTCTCAGGTGCTGTGTGGATATTGAAAAGTTGTTCCTTCAAAGAATCAAATTACTAGAGAGCCCCCACCACCCCCACCCCCGCCCCCCATCCAAGTTTAATTGATGAAATGGATTGTTTTGCCAACACGTAAAGGGGAAAGGTTTCAGGAAAGGTATGATGAAAGTATTTCCTGTTGCCATTATCTACCATAAGAGGATCTTTCGGCGTAAATACTTGGATGTTTGTTAGATAACTTCTAAATTGTTGACACCATTAGTGCGTGGAGAGCTGTGAAGGCTAGCACAGGCAACAGAGCTGGATTCACCTCTTGTTACCCGGGGCCTAGTCCTATGTCGTCGCTTAGGGGTCGTTTGGATGGAGTATTAGCAAGGGGCATTAGTTATGCCCCCTTATGAGGACGTGGGCCCAGGGCTATGCCCTTGTTTGCGAAGCCAAATGGCTGCTGGACTAAATAGTCGCCCCTTTTGGCAATACTGGCCAAGGGGGCATGCGGGGGTATTAGTTATGGATGGGGTTTGAGGTGTTATGAAGTTATACACCCCAATCCCCCTTGATATTGTACAATTTCACCTCTCCTTATCCCCCTTTCCCAACCCTTTATTTGCTGGGTTTTTCAATTTAGCAGGAAAACAAAGACGAAGAACAGAAAATCGGGGAGAGGGAAGATGAAGTGTTCTAAATATTTAAAAAATTAAGTGTTCCAAATTTTAATCCGTTTGAATGGGTGGAAAAATTTTAGTTTTCTGATCATTTTATCCTAAATGGTCATAATTAAATTTTGACTCAAGGGCTCTTGTTGATTAGCCCTAAGAAAGTCGTAGAATTAAACATCTCTTAGGGCTAATCAACGAGAGCCAAATAGTTAAAATTTAATTATGGTCATTTAGGATAAAATGATCAGAAAACTAAAATCTCACCCGTTCAAACGGATTGAAATTTGGATGTTATTCCCTCCCACACCCCCCACCCACCCCCCCTAGCCCAATTTCCCTCATTACCCTCGGTCCCCCCTCCCTTTCCCTTGTTACCCCCCTCCCCCCTAACCTAATATTTTATTTATTTAATTTATAAATTATTTTATCTTTTACGTTTAAAATAATAATTTTTCTTTTTTATTTTCAATTAGAACCACTCATTCAGATTTTCTTCTCATTTAATCTTCATTTATAACCACTTCTTCCATATTTACATGAATTTAAATGGGTTGAGAGTGAGTTCAATAAGAGCTATACACTCACCTTCAGTGACTCCTCCAAAAACAAAACTGGCTAAATCAGAAATTGTCTCTCTCCATTTTCGTGAAAACACAAATCATCTCACACCCGAGCCGTTCTACTAGCATTAAAATCAATTCTCTTTATCACACACACACTTCGGGTAGGTTTGAATTAAAAAATAGGGAGTGATTTTTTTTCATCTTAATTCAAGTTTTTTTTTTTTGCATTTGGTAGTTTTGTGTCACTTTTTTGACTTACTGATTCATCTCCATGAGAGGAACCAAAAAAGTAAAAAAATTTGATCGAAACTCACATTTTTTTTAAAAAGACAAAAATAAGTCAAAAAGACATCTCTTTGACTTATTTTTTTCTCTTTTTCAAAAAAAATTGGGTTCCGATAAAAAAATTATAATTTTTTTGTTACTCTCGTCGAGACGAACCAATAAGTCACAAAAATTTGACGCAAAACTAACAAATGCAAAAAAATTTGAATAAAGGTGAAAAAAATCACTCCCTACTTTTTAATTCAAACCTACCCGAAGTGTGTGTGATAGAGAAAATTGATTATAATGCTAGTAGAACGGCTCGGGAGAAAATCACTCCCCACTTATCTTTTTTAGTTTGGGAGAAAAAACTTTGTTTTGCTTGTCTATAATTGTTTTGGCATTATCAATTTCCTATTTGCAAATCTTTCGTGTTTGTTAAACTGTTCTTTGCTTTATTTTGTGTTTTTTCAAAAAATTTTGAGTTCCAATCATAATTTTAAAATTTTCAATTCCTCTTAGCAAGACAAACTAATAATACTTTTTCATTTAAGCGAACACTTCTAATATGAAGGGATCAAAACGAAGTGTGGTGAAGGGAAAAAAAGGAAATTTTTATCAACTACTTTCACAAAAGTGGGTTTAATTAATCTTGTTTAATGAACATGATAGGATTAGAAGATGGAAACCCAATTTTTTGTTTGAAGTATTAGATGAATGTTTATGTTAATATGATTTTTTTGAATAGATATTGGGTTTGCAAATCTTCTTTTTATTTGACATGAGTTTGAACATAATGCTCATGAGACAGAAATAATATGTCAAAAGTTGTAGAATCAAAATAAGTGCCCATTGAAAGGCCTAAGAGCCAAAAATTCATTATAACCATTTAAGATAAAATGACCAGAAAATAAGATTTTTGCACCGGTTTAAACATATTGAAAATTAAAATACTTAATTTCTTAACTATATTTTTAATATATAAACTATGTAAAAAAAATAAGTGTTCCAATTTTTAATCCGTTTGAATCGGTGCGAAAATATTATTTTTTTGATCATTTTATCCTACATGTTCGTATTGAATTTTTGACTCTACGGCATTTCAACGAGCACCCTAAGACTATTTATTTAGTTTTAGGACTCTCTTATGATGCTCGTTGAAAGGCCTTAGAGCCAAAAATTTATTATGACAATTGAGGATAAAATGATAAAAAAAACTAGATCTTTGCACCGATTCAACCAGATTATAAATTGGAACATTTAAATAATATTTAATAAATAAAAGAGAAAAAAGATATAAATATTATTAAGTAAATAAAGGAGAAAATGGGATTGGGTAGGCTGGGGGTATATTTGGAAGAGGGAGGGTGAGGTCGGGAGGGGTGTGTGTCGGGGGGGTGTGGGGGGAAACACCTCTCTTTTGGAACACTTAATTTTTCAACCTTTTTAGATAGTTTATATATTAAAAAATAAGGTTAAAAAATTAATTATTCCAAATTTCAATCCGTTTGAACATGTGGAAAGATTTTAATTTTCTGATCATTTTATCCTAAATGGTTAGAATTAAATTTTGACTAAAGGGCTCTCGTTGATTAGCCCTAAGAAAGTCATAGAATCAAACATCTCTTAGGGCTAATCAACGAGAGCCAAAGAGTCAAAATTTAATTATGGTCATTTAGGATAAAATGATCAGAAAACTAAAATATTTCCATCCGTTCAAATGGATTGAAATTTGGAACACTTAATTTTTCAACCTTTTTAGATCGTTTATATATTAAAAATATATATGGTTAAAAAAATTAAGTATTTTAAATTTCAATCCGTTTGAACGGGTGGAAAGATTTTAATTTTATGATCATTTTATTGTCAATTATCATTATTAAATTTTGACACTAGGGCTCTCGTTGATTAACCCTAAGAAAGTCGTAGAATTAAATATCTCTTAGGACTAATCAACGAGAGCTATAAAGTCAAAATTTAACTATGGCCATTTAGGATAAAATGATTAGAAAACTAAAATCTTTCCACGCATTTAAATGGATTGAAATTTGGAACAAGAGCAGACCCCATACCCGGTTATCATGGCTCATGCACATTATAACAAACATAGCATATCGTCGTCGACAATCATCGATTGTATGAAATCCAGATGAAAACTTGTTTCAAAGGAACGAGGCACCAAAAATCGAAGCATACCAAAACATTGTTCGAACCAAAAAAACGAATCTAAAAATCCTCATGCAAAGGAACAGAAATGACTTCTTAAATCAGAAAGACATTTCTTTTGGGAGGAAAAAGACATTTAACTCTCTCTGCTGCAGAAAAACTTTCAAGATCAAACACAACGGCCGTAATGGAGGCTACTTTCATTAGGCATCCTGAACAGAGAGCAATGCATGTGTGAGAAAATGCATCAACTTTATTCCAAAATGATGTAACTTTTCTTATACCCGTTATCAAATGAAGGTTCAATGTCTGAAGTAGATCTGTCAATGGACCGGATCCGATCCGAATTCGATCTGAAAAATCCGATAACGTCGATCCGATAATCCGAATCCGGTAGTACTAATACGGATCGGATTCGGATAAGATTAAATCCGTTATCAATCCGAATACGAACTTTATTTTTTTAAATTTTTAAAAAAAAAACAGTAAATTTTTTATTTTGAAAAAAAAATGTTTAAGAAGTTGTATTTTTATTTTAAATTTTTTAAAATTTTTTTCGAAAATATTTTTTTTCAAAAAAAAAAGTGTGTTTTTGAAAAATATTTTTTTTTTGGCTAAATTTTTGAAGTACAAAAGTTTTCGGATCGGATCCGGATTTTCTAGATTTGGATTACCACTATCAGATTCAAGTTTTATCGGATTCGGGCCTTTTTGAATTCGGATCGGGTTCGGATCTTATCGGATTCGGATCTGCAGGATCCGGATCGGATCCGGCCCATTGACAGGCCTAGTCCGAGCGTATTGGCTTTGGGCCTTTAATTACTACTGGGAACAAAATTCACAATGATATCTCTAACAAAAGACACAGTTGAAATATAGCTTATTGTAGACTCGAACACTTGTTTAATTGTAGTCTTCGCATCCGAAAGGGCGACATCTGCTTCAGTTGATTCCTTTTGAATTCATAAAGCCAAAAAAAGCTGACTTCTTTATTTGGAATATTTAAATATCCATCCTCTTTATTTATGCCATGTAAGAATTCATCCCGCCCTTTTTTCATGCTTATGTTATCATCCTCTTAGGGTGTGAAATACCTTGTTAACCCTTTGCTTGTTTGATTCCTAAATTAAAGGGATTCAAATGAATACCACAGTCTTTGATAAAACTTCTTGACTCCTGAATTAAAGGGATTTGGTTTCATATCACAATCCTTCAATTAAGTGAGAAACAATACGATGATTTCAAATTTTCGAATGTGTAGATCACCAAATCCCAATGATTTCTACATTCTTTCTTGATAAACCATCTTTTTGCATTTTAAAATTTTTACATTCGTCTTAGTCCTTCTCTATCCTTTTTCCGCAATGGCCATCTTCGCATGATAAGTTGACCACATCTTTGCATTTTTTCTTCATTCTTCGAGTTGGCCAACCAAACAACAAAAAACCATATTTTTCATTGATCTTATTACACAGAACATGACTAAATTACCATAAAAAAAGAAATAACATGACATACTCAAACCGTTACATGGTTAAATGGTTAAATTACCATAACACTACATGGTTAAATTACCATGACGATTACAACGTGAACACGATAAATATCCCATGATTCGAACAAATATTTCATGGTAAACGGTTCAAATAATTTATCAAATGAAAATAACAGAGAAACATATTTTATGGTAAATGATACAAATAATTTACCACGAAAAATAAAACCAATATAACTGCTAGCGGGCGACGAAGGGCTAGACGTTCTTGACCATGGAGGCACTAGCCATCGGAAAACCCAAATTAGAGAACCCAAATCGCAGCCTTCTAGCATCAACACCGATCCCAGCCGCCATCGCAATTGTGACCGCTGTTTACATCCTAAAATATGCCACCCAATAAGAAAATTACACGTGGCACCAAATAGTGTGTTGACCAATCAGAACACATCCTAATTGAACCCGAGATACAGAGGATTACGGGGTTTAATGATGATGTTGTTTTAGTACTATACAGTATCGTTTTGATTGGAACCGACGGCGTTTAGACTATAATTAAGGATGGTTTTTAAAGCAGTTTGATTTAAACCGTTGATTGATCTTTGGAAATATCGAACGGTACCATTACTATTTTGGTTTATAATGAACGTTGGACATGATTGCAGGGGATTATTCTGAGCCAGACGTGTGATACTAACCCACGTTGCTTGGAAGTAGGAACTGTTATTTAAAGCATGAAGCCTCTAATACCATTGTCGAAGCATGCAGGGGGGAAAGAATTCTAGAAATAACAAGGTAACCGTTCGAAGACCCCTCTCAGCCGAATTATACGGCCAACATGGATATCAATCGAAGACGTGGGGATCGAAGGCAAGTTCAGCGTCTATAAATAGAAGAAGCAAGTGAAGAGAAAGACACACAAAAAAATCCATATCATCTGACAATTCATACAAAATGATTGCTCAGAGATCTATCTTAGATTAGTTTTTAGTTTAGAATAGGGTCTTTTTGTAAGTTGAAGGCTTATTTGCATGTAAGACTGCTTTTGATTAAATTCAAGTTCTCTTATTTCCTTTAAGTTTTTTCTTACCAAAGAATAGTTGTTTGCAAGTTCGCTTTTGATTAAATTCAGTGTGCTTGCATTTTTTTATTATTCTTGATAGAGTCTTAAGAGTGTTTGTATACAAACTTACCTTTGATTAGATTCAGGTTTGTTTGTGTTCAATCATCTTTTCTGATTTCGAAGCGCGTCAATCTTTTATTTGGTTGATACCTTAAGGAAAAATCCTCTTAGTTGAGGTAATCGGACGGATAACACAATTGCTTGATTGAAATTAGTTGTTCCAAATCATTTTGAAAAGAGTAATTTCTTCTTTGAAGTTATTTCTTTTCTGGCACGCCCGCACACAATTATTTGTCAATTGATTTGAGCTAATTCAGCCCAAACAACCGCGCCATGCTTTTTCCTTGGCTTTTTGCCAAATTGTTGCCGAACTGGTTTGGTGTGGATTTTAGCCGGACTGGTGTGGGCTCCGCCCGCAGCCTTCTGGCGTCAACTCTGATTGCGACCGCGATGTTCTCATTCCACGGGCTTCACAACAATGGGGGCTAGATTGGTGTGGATTTTCACCGGACTGGTGTGTCGACATACGCCCAAAATTAAGAACATGCAAAACCGAAATGGAAGTCGCGGGTGGGGGAAGAGGTTTGGGGGGAGGCATTAAATGGCTTGGGGTGGGAGGCGTTAAATAGTTGGGATTGGATGAGAATTATTCAATCCCAAAAATTTCGGAATTCAAATCACCGAGGTTTGTTGGAAATTGCGGGATGGGAGATGAGGAAAATCATGTTTTGATCCCTTTTCCGGTGTTATATATATATATTAGGGGCATTGTTGGTATTAAAAAAAAATAGGGATGAAAACATAACAGTTCAAAAAGTGAAGGATGAATACTTAAATTGGATGAGGAATGAGGATGGATTTTTAAGTCTCCCTTTTTATTTTTTGGCTTATTCGGTCAAAACACTACAAGAAAAATCACATATAATAGCATTCGAAAAACGCTGTGAAAGGTAATAGACAGCGAAACATGAAACATGAAACATGAAACCTGAAACCAACTCTTGTGAACATTATAAACAGATTCATGAGGCATCCAATTCACAAGCACAAGAATCATGAGGCAAAACATGAAACCAGCTCTTTGGTTGAGCCCTTTCAACGCAACCCGAGCATCCGAGAGCATTAAGTAATCAGCGCTCTTCTTTCTTTGAAAGTTCACCTGATTTATTGAAGTAAACATCTTATTATGGAGCCATCGACATCCAGCAAGTAGAATCACAAGAGCCTTAAATATTAGTAGAACTTTTGCAATATCCATTGTCATCGACACTTGCAGCAAGTGGAGGTTGCAGATGTTAGGCTAGATGAAATGGCTGTAAGTTTGTCTAATTTTGTATCATCAAATTTCTTGCTTTTAACAAAGGTGGGATTCCCAGCCCGCCGGAAAATCCACCTTTGTTGCAAATACCGATCCCCGAGTATCGTGCTGCGAGGTCCCGTTTGCTTCCATTTCAAGATTTGCCTCACGAGTCATGCAAAAGGACAAAATCATGTCCAACAACTATACTTGTCACCGGTGAAATTAAGTTGGGATTCCTAGCCCGCTGGAAAACCCACCTTTGTTGCAAATACCGATCCCCGAGTATCGTGCTGGGAGGTCCCATTTGCTTCCATTTCAAGATTTGCCTCATGAGTCATGCAAAAGGACAAAATTATGTCCAGCAACTATACTTGTCACCGGTGAAATTAAGTCTCTGGCACAAGGTAATTTATCCATCCACGTACCTTGTGCCAGAGACTTAATTTCACCGGTGACAAGTATAGTTGCTGGACATAATTTTGTCATTTTGCATGACTCGTGAGGCAAATCTTGAAATGGAAGCAAATGGGACCTCGCAACACGATACTTGGGGATCGGTATTTGCAACAAAGGTGGGTTTTCCGGCGGGCTGGGAACCCCAACTTAATTTCACCGGTGACAAGTATAGTTGCTGGACATGTTTTTGTCCTTTTGCATGACTCATGTGGCAAATCTTGAAATGGAAGCAAACGGGACCTCGCAGCACGATACTCGGGGATCGGTATTTACAACAAACGTGGATTTTCCGGCGGGCTGGGAATCCCACCTTTGTTAAAAGCAAGAAATTTGATGATACAAAATTAGACAAATTTACAGCCATTTCATCTAGCCTAACATCTGCAACCTCCACTTGCTTCAAGTGTCGATGACAATGGATATTGCAAAAGTTCTACTAATATTTAAGGCTCTTGTGATTCTACTTGCTGGATGTCGATGGCTCCATAATAAGATGTTTACTTCAATAAATCAGGTGCAATTTTCAAAGAAAGAAGAGCGCTGATTACTTAACGCTCTCGGATGCTCGGGTTGCGTTGAAAGGGCTCAACCAAAGAGTTGGTTTCATGTTTTGCCTCATGATTCTTGTGCTTGTGAACTGGATGCCTCATGAATCTGTTCATAATGTTCACCATAACCGTCATTGGCATTTTGTCATTATAAACATAAACAAGTTCTTTGTCGCACTATTCTGGAATATCAGTATCCAGTTCACAAGAATTATAAGGCAAAACATAAAACCAACTTGGCTGAGCCCTTTCAATGCAGTCCGAGCATCCGAGAGCGTTGAGTCTAGCGCTCTTCTATTCTTGAAAGTTTCCACCTGATTTGAAATAATCAATGAAGGGTTACCCTCAACTATATAACGAAAAAGGAAAAACAGCAATAGCTTTTTTAGAATCTGTGAACTGATTGAAGCCTCAAAGGCAGAGGAAAAGGTATGGACAGGTGTGGATTATTCTAAGAGAACAAACACTGAGTGAAATCAAAGGTTTGCGCGGTGGTATATATATAGGCATTACACCTATGATGTATAAATAATTTGTTTGGGTGAGATTCTAATATTGTGGAGAAAATTAAGGTGACCAAATCTCACAAGATTACTACTAATTAATCCCAATAGTTTGTTAGGGTGAGATTCTAATATTGTGGAGAAGATTAAGGAGACCAATTCTCACAAGATTACCACTAATCACACGTCCCACGGTGTATAACAATGCTTGGGTATACTCTGATCTGATGAGGAGCACACCTAACTTGAGGGGGGGGGGGGGGGGGGGGGGGGGGTGGTGTGGGGGGGGGCGGGGTGGTGGGTTGGGAAAGCTACTAAAGACTATTACTGGCAGTTAAATGTTATAATAAGAAAAATAATAATAAATGTGACGTTGAGCTACTTTTTTTTTTTTTTTTTTTATCGGCAACGTTGAGCTACTTGGAATGGCGGTGGGGCGGACCTAGTGAGGGGCACGTGACCCACTCATTTTTTCCGACTTTGTACATATAGAAATTTTAGAATTTACCCCAGGTCTCATGTAAATGATCGCAATCGCTCATTTATAGAGGACAATGTTTAAGCCTTATTTGAAAAACATCAGCTTAATCAGATATCGCTAAGTGTTTGATTCATTCGTTCAACCTTCAATACAGAAGTTAGGACTACGAATTCTGAATGAATAATCAAGCACTAGTCATCGGTATTCGATAGAAATAGTTTTTTACAAGAAAAGCTAAGAATTTGTTCTTTACAAAATGAACGTCTCGGATCAATTGTGTGAGACTCATAGTAAACTCGCACATTGCATTTGTACACTTTTAGTCTCCGAAATTTGTATGCGTAGAGTTATTAATAGGAAAATAAATGATAAACACGTGATAATTTTTTTTGAACAAATAAAGTTGTGGTACACAAATTTGCCCAAGTAACGGGCCAATTGAAATAGACATATAAACTTTAAATGTTATTAGTTTATCGTGAATGCTAAGATTATTTTAGTGTGATTTTGCTTAATTGCAACTCACATTTTACGGTTCCAACAAAATTGGCGCCCTCACAAAGTCAAATTCTTGCATCTGCCATTATATGATTCAGACCCCGTTACCCTAAAGTAGTACTGTACTAGCACAAATATGGTTCCCAAAAACATACCTAGACACTGCTTTGTTACATGTTTTTAGCAAGTGAAAGTGTGAAACCATATGATATCTCATCTCTTCTTCGATTGTCCTTTCTCAAGAGAAGTCTGGCAGCAAATTTGCAGCCTATGTGGTATATACATGTAAGGTGCAACATTCTTGGGATAATGAAATATGATACTCATAGGCAAATTCCAATTTGGCAAATCTTTCCGCAACATAATAAGGAAAATTGCTTGGGCAGCTATGATATAGTACTCTCTCCGTCTCCGACATACTCTCTCGACTCCCCGTTGTCTCCCTCTGCAGATTCAGGTGCGTTTCCAAACCATGGCGATCTCTAATCTCCCACCCTCATTTCATCCGAACACATCTCGCTAACGAAAAACACGAGCGTGTGATTTTTCGGCACGGTGACAACCTGTACTCTGAGGACTTCGAGTCGTTTCAATTTGGTGACGAATCAGTGCGAGCACCCTTGAAATTCCCAACCGAGGAAGACCTACATTTCTACAAAATCTACGGTTCGTGTGATGGCTTGTTGTTGATTGGCCTTGGCCTTTGGGTGGGCGATGATGAATGGGAATATGTCTGTTACTATTTGGCTAACCCGTCTACTAGAGAATTTAGAAAATTACCGCCATCTCCTTCTGCATTCAACCCTTGGAAATGTTTCGATGGTTATGGGTTTGGTTATGACTCACAGAGCGATGATTTCAAAGTTGTACATATTTCTCATCACCAGGAGTCTGCTGATAAAGAAGCCAGTTTATATAACTTGAGGACCAGTTCTTGGAAAAAGATTGAGAACTCTCCTTGCGATCATTCAGGTGTTGGACAAGAAACTGGGTTCCTGTTAGTGGGGCACTCCACTGGATTGGGAGAACTAGTATGAGTAACGTTATTGTTGCACTTGATTTAGCAGATGAAAAATATCGTATCATTCCTACTTTGGATTGTATGGGCGATCAACTTGTTCTTCTTGGAGGGTGCCTTTGTGTGTCTGGTAAGTGGTATGATCATAATCATGCGGATTTTTGGGTGATGAAAGAGTATGGTGTCGGTGAATCTTGGACTAAATTTACAGTCACTTACGATGGGTTTAATTAGTACTGGAAACACTTGAGTTCGTCAAGGGCTGACCGAGTTTTGTTCCAAGTACACAACAAAAAGTTTGTTCTCTTTGATCCGTAGGAAGGAAAATCCAAGGAGCTAGTGGTTCACGGCCTTCCAACTAGTTTTGTAGCAGGAACTTATGTGGAGAGCCTTGTTTCACCCAATAGGCATTGCTAAGAATCACAACAAACTTACATCTAGATATGGACAGGTATTATGTATGAACTTAATTAGCTGTATTTTTTCATTTCTTCTAGATATGGACAGGTAATATATATATTCCTTGAGGGCAAATTCTTGGAAAAAGATTGAGAACTCGCCTTATGATTCTAGTATTGGACATAAATCTGGGGTTCTTGTTAGTGGGGCACTCCACTGGTTCGCTAGAACTAGTGCGAGTTATTGTTGCACTTGATTTAGCAGATGAAAAATTTCGTACTGTGCCATCTATGGATTGTATGGGTGACGAACTTACTGTTCTTGGAGGGTGCCTTTGTGTGTGGGTTAAGCGGCACAATGATTATCAAGCAGATGTGTATGTATTTTGCCTATTCATGCTGATTCTTCATGGTATTTTAAAATAGTGTTAAGTCTTAAAATCATTTGTCAGCCCTTGATTCAATACTCCATAAGAATTCCTAAATCCCCCTTCTTCTTTTCTTTTTCTTTTTCTTTTTCTTTTTTTTTTTTTTTTGTGGCTGGATATATTGGGAGCCTTTGGGGCCTGTACATAAGAGATTTGGGCTTACGTTTGTTCATAATCTTGAGATCTCTAGCTGTCAAGGTGTCTTCAATCACCAGTGATGGAGGGTGGAAGTGGCTTAGGGAGAGGAATGGGGTGACATAGGAATCATTCACCATACCTGCATGTGTAATGCCAGACATCTCAAAGGAGGACTAGCCAAGAATGACAGACTACTCAATCAAGAGAGCTTGGGAGGCTATTAGAAGACCCCATGATATCAAAAAAATGGCACCCTGTTGTTTGGTTCAGGAAACATATCCCTAGATCATTCTTCATTCATTGGATCAGATGACCTTTCGACGTAAATGCTTGGATGTTTGTTAGATAACTTCAAAATTGTTGAGTTCTATTAGAGACGCCATTAGTGCGTGGAGAGCTGTGAAGGCTAGCAGAGGCAACAGAGTTGGGTTTATCTCCTGCTATCCCGGGGCCTAGTCCTATGTCGTCTCTTAGTGTGTTTGGTGTTTCCCGTCTGTGGTGTATATCTTTTGTGTGTTTTGTGGTGTGGAGTTTTCTCCTATTTCTTACACAGTTGCTGCATACACTTCACTGATGAATGTGTTTTCTCCTTCCTACTACGAATTTATATTTCCATAGAATTAACCGACCACAGGGCTTCGTCCGACTAACTAAGGGGGGTAAGCGTTTGTACAACTTAGTCGAGACATTGGAAAAGCTCCTTTTACGTTTTGTTTCCTGAGTGAAAGGTTTGTTTCTTTGTAAGTTAATTACGTACCATATTGTGCAAGTTTGCAACTTAACCTTTCAACCTGGTGGCTTTTCGATTCAACTTGGGGTGAAGCTGAACATTTCCTCTTAGATACTTCACTGGTGAAATTTTTAATCGCGTTGTTTGCCTTACTATTTTCGTCACCTTTTCCTTTTGTTTTGGTCCAATGGCAAAGGCTGAGAGCTAATAGCTTTGCTCTTTCTAACTACGTAGACCAATGAGTAAAGTATTGAATCTGTTGCTCAGTTGTTCACTATATCGTTTTTCTTGAGGCATTTTTTTTGTGCTGTGTTGTTGTTTGTTACGTAGGTCAAATGTTCAGAAACTTTCTCTGAAGGTAGTATAAGATGTATCAAAGAATATGTTAATGTTCTAATTGTTTCGTTTTCGTAGGTACATTCTGCAGAATGAGCTATGGTGCTTGGAGTAAAATCTGCCTCCGGTTTCAAGTATCAAAATTATTGAACCGTTCTACCAAAAACTGATTGCTCATAGAGAGAGAGAAAGAGACGGAGAGTTATGGGTTGCAGCTGAATAGAAATGAAAAAGGGAGAGTAGAGCAAATGTTAGTTTGAATTTACTCTGTATAAGAATTTGTTTAAAGTCGGTATCTCATATTGCTTCAACCGTTAATGGTCCTGGATATGGAACGCCATCGCCCTATCTCCTTATCTAATGTATGCGGATTCAAAAATGCTAGTCATGTCAGTTGTGCTACACTTCAGCCACACCCCTCTCATATGCAGGTGGGTCCCATAGAAACGGGCCCCACCTGTATGCAAGAGGGGTGTGACACAACTGATGTACCCCTAGCACCTCTCGTGCGGATTATAGCTTCATCGTTGTATTTTGCTACTTTTGATGGGATTTCACGGCGCTTCTTTAATTTTTCTGAATTGAATCTCGGTGTCACGAAGGGACTTTTGGTCTTTGTCTTTGACTTGTGACGCTATATTCTTTTAAACTCAACTCTTGGAAATTTCTCAATTTTTATGGGTTTGGTTATGACTCACGGAGCCACGATTTCAAAGTTGTAAGTATTTCTCGTTACAGCAGGGAGTCAGCTGATTACGTAGTCAGTTTATATGCCTTGAGGACCAATTCTTGGAAAAAGATTGAGAGCTCTCCTTGTGGCCATTCGGTGATGGGAGATTATTCTGGGGTTCTTGTTAGTGGGGCACTCCACTGGTTTGCGAGAACTAGTACGAGTACGGTTTTTCTTGCAGTTGATTTAGCAGATGAAAAAATTCGTACCATTCCAACTTTGGATTGTACGGGTTTTGATCTTTTTGTTCATGTAGGGTGCCTTTGTGTGCAAGCTGATTTCTATGATAGTAGTCGTGCAGATTTTTGGGTGATGAAAGGGTATGGTGTTGGTGAATCTTGGACTAAATTTACAGTTAACTTATGATAGATTTCATTATTGGAGGCCCTTGAGTTCATTAAGGTCTGACCGAGTTTTGTTCCCTGTAAACAACAAAATGTTGGCTCTCTTTGATACGCAGAAAGAAAAATCCAAGGAGCTAGTGGTTCACGGCCATTCAATTGATTTTGTCGGAGGAACTTATGTGGAGAGCCTTGTTTCACCCAATGGGCAATGCTAAGAATCACAACAAACTATCTTCTAGATATGGACAGGTACTATGTATGAACTTAGCTGTATTTTTTCATTTCTTCTGGATATGGACAAGTAATATATTTATTCGTTGAGGACAAATTCTTGGAAAAAGATTGAAAACTTGCCTTATGATCATTCAAGTATTGGATATAAATACGTTTAAGTTAGTGGGGCACACTGCATTGGTTTGCTAGAACTAATACGTTTAAGTAATTGCTGCACTTGATTTAGCAGATGAAGATTTTTGTACTGTGCCATCTGTGGATTGTATGGGTGACGAACTTACTGTTCTTGGAGGGTGCCTTTGTGTGTGGGTTAAGTGGTATAATGATTATCAGGCAGATGTTTAGGTGATGAAAGAGTTTGGTGTCAGTGATTCTTGGACTAAATTTACGATCACTTGTGATAGATTTCCAGATTCTTGGAAACCCTTGAGTTCATCAAGGACTGGCCGAGTTTTGTTGAAATTACATCGAAAAGTTAGTTGTCTTTGATTGGCATGAGGAAAAATAATAGGCAATGCTAAGAATTACAAAAAACTAACTTCTAGATATGGGCAGGTAATATGTACGAGCTTAGCTGTATGTTTTCATTTTGTTGTGTGTTTGTTGCTCCATTGCTATCTCTTCTTCCTTTCAAATACCACAATCTGATACGGGTGCAATTTGTCTTGTTTTGTATTGTTGTTTATGCATTTGGCCTATTCATGCTGATTCTTTATGGTGTTTTAAAATAGTGTTTAGTCTTGAAACCATTTGTCAGCCCTTGATTCAATACTCCATTAGAGTACGATTCCTAAATCCCCTTTTTTTGTTGCTGGATATATTGGGAGCCTTTGGGGCCTGTACATAAGAGATTTGGGCTTACGTTTGTTTATAATCTTGAGATCCCTAGCTGTCAAGGTGTCTTCAATCACCAGTGATGGAGCATGGAAGTGGCTTAGGGAGAGGAATGGGGTGACATATATAGGAAATCATTCGCCGTACCTCTACATCTGTAATGCCAGACATCTCAAAGGAGGACTAGCCAAGAATGATGACTACTTAGTCAAGAGAGCTTGGGAGGCTATTAGAAGACCCCATGATATCAAAAAAATGGTTCCCCGTTATTCACTTATTTGGTTTAGGAGACAAGCCCGCTAGATGGGCCTTCATTCATTGGATCACAGTCCACTTTGAACTAAATAGTTATGGCAGATTGGCTTGCTCGGGAATTTCCTGTGACCGATGTTGGTCCTGTCTGATAGAGGAACTGTGGAATCTCATTCAGACTTGTTTTTTGAGCGATCATTCTCAGGTGCTGATGGATATTGAAAAGTTATTCCTGCAAAGAATCAAATTACTAGAGACCCCCCTAAGTTTAATTGATGAAATGGATTGTTTAGCCGACAAGTAAAGGAGAAAGGTTTCGGGAAAGGTATGATAAAAGTATTTCCTGTTATCATTTTCTACCATATATACGTGGTGAGAGAGGAAATCAGAGGATCTTTTGGCATAAATACTTGGATGTTTGTTTGTTTTTTTCTTGATCCGTTTGGATGTTTGTTCGATAACTTCTAAATTGTTGAGTTCTATTAGAGACACCATTAGTGTGTGGAGAGCTGTGAAGGCTAGCACAGGCAACAGAGCTGGGTTCACCTCCTGTTATCCCGGGGCCTAGTCCTATGTCATCGCTTAGTGTGTTTGGTGTTTCCCGTATGTGTTGTATATCTTCTGTGTGTTTTGTGGTGGAGTTTTCTCTGATTTCTTACACAGTTGCTGCTTACACTTCACTGATGAATGTGTTTTCTCCCTCCTACTTCCAGTTTGTATTTCCATTGAAATAAACTGACCATAGGGCTTCGTCCGACTAACTAAGCTTGGTAAGCGTTTGTGCAACTTAGTTGAGACATCGGGAAAGCTCCTTTTACTTTTTGTTTCGTGAGTGAAAGGTTTGTTTCTTCTTAACTGTAAACCTGGCGGCCGACATGGGGTGAAGCTGAACCTTTCCTCTTAGATTCTTTTGCCTGGTCATTTGGGGAAGTTTCAATGGAATTTTTAATTGCGTTGTTTGCTTTTACTATTTCTGTCACCTGTCCCTTTAGTTTTGGTCCAATGGCAATGGCTGAGAGCTGATCGCTTTGCTCTTTTCTAACTATGTAGACCGACGAGTAAAGTATTGTATCTGTTGCTCAGTTGTTCACTATATCGTTTTTCTTGAGGCATTTTTTTTGTGCTGCGTTGTCGTTTGGTATGTAGGTCATATGTTTGGAAACTTTCTCTGAAGCTAGTATAAGATGTATCAAAGACTGGACGCGGAGTCCCTGCAGTAAGGCTAACTTGCTGCACCTTGCAGCCCCACCTAAACGCCGCCGTTCTGTTATGGGGAAATTAATACTCTGTACTTTCTCACTTTCTCTCTGTGAAGACCCCCTTCCTCGAGAATACAAAGAGGAACTAGAATATGACAGTAGTCGTACCCGAAGAGGAACTAGAACAATTTGAGTAGAGATTTATTCTGGATCTGATTGAATCCAAAAGAACCTTTCATTTTGTATTCAGGTTTCTGAACTTCTTAACCTAAATTTATATTGAGAATATAAAACTCCATGGAAATAGGGTTGGATTTCTAGATTATGAATTGTTTCCTTCTCTTTTGAAGTTCTTAGTTAGGAGCATTTTTCCATGTAAGATCTGATTTCGAAATTAAAGTCTTCAAAGTAAAACTTTTTTTTATTTTTTTCAATATCAATCCGATTTAGAAATTAAGTCTTCAAGGTAAATTTTCTAGTTTGATGACCAAAATTGATTAGAGAATAGTGGAAAAAATTTCGACTCTTGATTGAGTACTCCTTCACTGTATTTTATTTCTAGGAGAAGAAAACAAAGAAGAGGGTACAAGGGGTTCATGTGTTTTCTATATAGCATTCTTAAATTACCCAAAACGGTGGCATTTTGGTAGGGCTGCAAGGTGCAGCAAGTTAGCCTCACTGTAGGGACTCCGCGTCCAGACGAAGTACTATGTTCATGTTCTAATTGTATCGTCTTTGTACATTCTGCAGAATGAGCTATGGTGCTTGGAGTAAAATGTGCCTCCAGTTTCAAGGATCAATTATTTAACCGTTCTACCAAAATTGATTGCTCGTGAGAGAGAGAGAGAGAGAGAGAGAGAGAGAGAGAGAGAGAGAGAGAGAGAGTGGGTTGCAGCTGAACAGAAATGAAAAAGTGAGAGTTGTGCAAATGTTAGCTTGAATTTGTTTCCAGTTGGTATCTCATATTGGTTTTGTTTTAGAAAGGAACCGTTAATGGTCCAGCATGTTGAACGCCATCACCCTATCTACTTATCAAATGTATGTGGATTATAGCTTCGTCATTGTATTTTGCTGCTTTTGATCATTAGCGAAAATGAAAATGTTTCTCCCTAACGCAGTTTGCAAATACAACTAGAAATGTTCTTCTAATCGGTTACCATGACTCCCACCAGAAAACCTAGAGAATCAAGAGCAGACCTCATACCCGGTTATCATGGCTCATATGCACATTATAACTAACATAGCATATCGTTGAAGACAATCATCGATTGTATGAAATCCAGATGAAAACATGTTTCAAAGGAACGAGGCACCTAAAATCGAAGCATACCAAAACATTGTTATTCGAACCAAAAATCGTAACTAATAATCCTCGTGTGAAGGAACAGAAATGACTTCTTAAATTAGAAAGACATTTCTTTTGGGAGGAAAAAGACATTTAACTCTCTTGGCTGCAGAAAAACTTTCAAGATCAAACACAACAGCCGTAGTGGAGGCTACTTTCATAAGGCATCCTGAGCAGAGAGCAATGCATGTGTGAGAAAATGCATCAACTTTATTCCAAAATGATGCAACTTTTCTTATACCCGTTATCAAATGAAGGTTCAATGTCTGAAGTAGACCTGTCAATGGACAGGATCCGATCTGAAAAATCCTATATCTTTGATCCGATAATCCGAATCCGGTAATCCAAATACGGATCGGATTCGGATCAGATTAAATCCGTTATCAATCTGAATCCGAACTTTATATTTTTAAATTTTTTTAAAAAAAACAGTAAATTTTTTATTTTGGAAAAAAAATGTTTAAGAAGTTGTATTTTTATTTTAAATTTTTAAAATTTTTTTCGAAAATTTTTGAAAAATATATCTATTTTTGCTAAATTTTTTGAAGTACAAAAGTTTTCGGATCGGATCCGGATTTTCCAGATTCGGATTACCACTATCGGATTCAAGTTTTATCGGATTCGGGTCTTTTTGGATTTGGATCTTATCGGAGATCGGATCCGAATCGGATCCGGCCCATAATTGACAGGCCTAGTCTGAGGGTATTGGCTCTGGGCTTTTAATTACTACTGGGAACAAAATTCACAATGATATCTCTAACAAAAGACACAACAGAAATATAGCTTACTGTAAACTCGAACACTTGTTTAATTGTACTCTTCGCATTCGAAAGGGCGACATCTGCTTCAGTTGATTCCTTTTGAATTCATAAAGCAAAAAAAAGCTGACTTTTTTATTTGGAATATTTAAATATCCATCCTCTTTATCTAGGCCATGTAAGAATTCATTCCGCCATTTTTTCATGCTTATATTTTCATCCTCTTAGGGAGTGAAATACCCTTGTTACCCCTTTGCTTGTTTGATTCCTAAATTAAAGGGATTCAAATGAATACCACAGTCTTTGATAAACCTTCTTGACTCCTAAATTAAAAGGATTTGGTTTCATATCACAATCCTTCAATTAAGTGAGAAACAATATGATGATTTCAAATTTTCGAATGTGTAGATCACCAAATCCCAATGATTTCTACATTCTTTCTTGATAAACCGTCTTTTTGCATTTTAAAATTTTTACATTCTTCTTAGTCCTTCTCCATCCTTTTTCCGCAATGGCCATCTTTGCAAGATAAGTTGATCACATCTTTGCATTTTTTCTTCATTCTTCGAGTTGGCCAACCAGACAACAAAAAACCATATTTTCATTGATCTTATTACACAGAACATGGCTAAATTACCATAAAAAAAGAAAGAAATAACATGACATACTTAAACCTTTACATGGTTAAATGGTTAAATTACCATAACATTACATGGTTAAATTACTATGACGATTACAACATGAACACGATAAATATCCCCTGATTCGAACAAATATTTCATAGTAAACGGTTCAAATAATTTATCAAATGAAAATAACAGAGAAACATATTTTATGGTAAATGATACAAATAATTTACCATGAAAAATAAAACCAATATAATTGCTAGCGGACGACGAAGGGCTAGACGTTTTTGACCATGGAGGCACCAGCCATCTGAAAATTGAAATCAGAGAACCCAAATCGTAGCCTTCTAGCATCAACACCGATCGCAGGCGCCATCGCAATCGTGACCGCGCCATGCTTTTTCCTTGGTTTTTTGCCGAACTGTTGCCGAACTGGTTTGGTGTGGATTTTCACCGGACTGGTGCGGGCTCCGCCCGCAGCCTTCTAGCATCAACTCCGATCCCGACCGCGATGTTCTCATTCCACGGGCTTCGCAACAATGGAGGCTAGGTTGGTGTGGATTTTCACCGGATTGGTGTGTCAACGTACGCCAAAATTAAAAACATGCAAAACCGAAATGGAAGTTGCGGGTGGGGGGAGAGGTTTGGGGGGTCTGGGGGTGGGAGGTGTTAAATAGTTGGGATTGGATGAGAATTATTCAATCCCAAAAATTTCGGAATTCAAATCAACGAGGTTCGCCGGAAATTGCGGGATGGGATGAGGAAAATTATGTTTTGATCCCTTTTCCGGTGTTATATATATATATTAGGGGCATTGTTGGTATTAAAAAAAATAGGGATGAAAATATAACAGTTCAAAAAGTGAAGGCCGAATACTTAAATTGAATGAGGAATGAGGATGCATTTTAAGTCTCCCTTTTTATTTTTTGGCTTATTCGGTCAAAAACATTAAAGAGAGGGAAGGTGGATGGATAAATTACCTTGTGCCAGAGACTTAATTTCACCGGTGACATGTATAGTTGCTGGACATGATTTTGTCCTTTTGCATGACTCATGAGGCAAATCTTGAAATGGAAGCAAACGGGACCTCGCAGCACGATACTCGGGGATCGGTATGTGCAACAAAGGTGGGTTTTCCGGCGGGCTGGGAATCCCACCTTTGTTAAAAGCAAGAAATTTGATGATACAAAATTAGACAAAAGTTCAACAAAAAGTTGTAAGAGTAACTACAGGACATCGACAAACTACATAGGGCCTCAAATCCTCTGGGAGAAGCATATTTGATTTGACAGAAAGCCTACAAACCCAATTAGGGAAGGCAATCTACATAAACCTGTGTCAAATTCAGACAACATTTCGAATTACAGGACCCTAATTTTCCCAACTCTGTTGCAACTTTGTATCCCACCGTAGGCGAAGAAAAATATCTAAGTTGAATAAGATCAATTGCCAATTAAGATTCAAATCATTGTACTTCTTCGTTGTACGTAAGTACCAACATCCATGACACCAGGACTACAATGAACCATAACATGCACTTGCATAAGTTTTCTACAGCGAGCAGGAAATAGACTCGGCGTGCACCGCCTAATTTCGTAGTAACCATGATGATGATACTTATCACCAGGTGCGAGACCAGTCTCCTTGCCACCAAAACACAGGCGAATATCTTCCACTTGGAGGAGCCCAATCTTACCAAGCTTATATCATTCAGGTCATCAGCGGTTGATGATGCTAGAGTGGCAACGAGGAGAACAACATAAATGCCAATTTCGACGTTGACGACACTGAACAGCTTCCATGTTTTTGGAGCTTCCTCCAATTCTTCGGCTTCTATGGAAGCCTTCTTCCTTTCCTCTGTATCGCGGCCCCCTGGGGGATGGTAGAGCCCTATTTCGGGATTAAATAGGAAATTATCATTGTGTGGTCGATCTCTGACGTTTATGACACATTGGTCGCCATTACTCTTAGAACTTGTTGGCATCTGCATACTGGTGGGCGGATGATTTGAATCTTAATTGGCAATTGATCTTATTCAACTTAGATATTTTTCTTCGCCTACGGTGGGATACAAAGTTGCAACAGAGTTGGGAAAATTAGGGTCCTGTAATTCGAGATGTTGTCTGAATTTGACACAGGTTTATGTAGATTGCCTTCTCTAATTGGGTTTGTACGCTTTCTGTCAAATCAAATATGCTTCTCCCGGAGGATTTGAGGCCCTAATTATCTTCAACCTCCACTTGCTGCATGTGTCGAGGACAATGGATATTGCAAAAGTTCTACTAATATTTAAGGCTCTTGTGATTCTACTTGCTGGGTGTCGATGGCTCCTTAATAAGATGTTTACTTCAATAAATCAGGTGCAACTTTCAAAGAAAGAAGAGCGCTGATTACTTAACGCTCTCGGATGCTCGGGCTGCGTTGAAAGGGCTCAACCGAAGAGTTGGTTTCATATTTTGCCTCCTGATTCTTGTGCTTGTGAACTGGATGCCTCATGAATCTGTTTATAATGTTCACAATAACTGTCATCGGCATTTTGTTATTATGAACATAAACAAATTCTTTGTCGCACTATTCTGGAATATCAACATTCAGTTCACAAGAATTATAAGGCAAAACATAAAACCAACTTGGCTGAGCCCTTTCAATGCAGCCCGAGCATCCGAGAGCGTTAAGTAATCAACCGCTCTTCTATTCTTGAAAGTTTCCACGCGATTTGAAATAATCAATGAAGGGTTACCCTCAACTATATAACGAAAAAGGAAAAACAGCAATAGCTTTTTTAGAATCTGTGAACTGATTGAAGCCTCAAAGGCAGAGGAAAAGGTATGGTCAGGTGTGGATTATTCTAAGAGAACAAACACAGAGTGAAATCAAAGGTTTGCGCGGTGGTATACATATAGGCATGACACTTATGATGTATAAATAATTTGTTAGGGTGAGATTCTAATATTGTGGAGAAAATTAAGGTGACCAAATCTCACAAGATTACTACTAATTAATCCCAATAGTTTGTTAGGGTGAGATTCTAATATTGTGGAGAAGATTAAGGAGACCAATTCTCGCAAGATTACCACTAATCACACGGTGTATAACAATGCTTGGGTTGGGTATACTCTGATGAGGAGCACACCTAGTTCAAGGGGGGAGAAAAAAAAAAAGCTACTAAAGACTATTACTGGCAGTTAAATGTTATACTAAGAAAAATAATAATAAATGTGACGTTTAGCTATTTATTTATTTATTGATCGGCAACGTTGAGCTACTTGGAATGGCGGCAGGGGCGGAACTAGTGAGGGGCATGTGACCCACTCAATTTTTCCGACTTTGTACATATAGAAATTTTAGGATTCACCTCAGGTCTCACGTAAATGAACGCAATCGCTCATTTATAGAGGACAATGTTAATTTAAGCCTTATTTGAAAAATATCAGCTTAATCAAATATCGCTAAGTGCTTGGTCTATTCGTTCAACTTTCAATACAAAAGTTAGGACTGCGAATTCTGAATGAATAATCAAGCACTCATCGGTATTTAATAAAAATAGTTTTTTACAAGAAAAACTAAGAATTTGTTCTTTACAAAATGAACGTCTCGGATCATTTGTGTGGGACTCAAAGTAAACTCGCACATTGCATTTGTACACTTTTAGTCTCCAAAATTTGTATGCGCAGAGTTATTAATAGGAAAATAAATGATGAACACGTGATAATTTTTTTTGAACAAATAAAGTCGAGGTACACAAATTTGCCCAAGTAACAGGCCAATTGAAATAGACATATAAACTTTAAACGTTATTAGTTTATCACGAATGCTAAGATTATTTTAGTGTGATTTTGCTTAATTGCAACTCACATTTTACTGTTACAACAAAATTGGCACCCTCACAAAGTCAAATTCTTGAATCTGCCATTATATGATTCAGACCCCATTACCCTAAAGTAGTACTGTACTAGCACAAATATGGTTCCCAAAAACATACCCTTTTTTTTTTTTTTTTTTGAATACAGTCAATTCATTTCATAATAAAGCCTGAAGGCAATACAGATTTCATCAAAAGATACAAGAATGAGCCAAAACTACCCAGATTTTGACACAGGCACCCCTTGCAGAAGCAAGACCGGCGAAATCGCCAGATGAGAACCAATCTAGATCTAGATAATAGAGAATCCCAAACGGACCGGACCCCAGCTCAAACCCGAGAAGCGCATATGAAATGGGAGGCTTAATTAATCGTCCTTAAAACCTAGAGGAGTTATGATTTCGTCCTATCAGTTTTATCTAATTATGATTTCATCCTCCTCCTACTTTTTATACCGCTTATGCCCTTTAATTCTTGACTTATCTATTATATATATATATATATATATATATATATATATATATATATATAGGACGGATCCGTAGACAACCAAACAAACACCCCATCTCAGCCCTTTATTTCAAGGGCTGAGATTAAATGCCAGCCCATACATAAAACTAATTACACGCTTCCCCCTTCTCCCATCTCTCACGTCTGACAGACCACCACAGAACCGGCAGCCCCTCCACCTCCCTCCTCTCCGACTCCACCTCCTTCCACTCCGACCGACGAGCTCAGCCCCCGCCGCCGACGCCCCTCTCTCTTCACTGACGACCCACCACCACGCTGCTGCAGCAGACCCATTTGCCGATTCCTATTCAAATTGGGATACACCAAGGTCTCTCTCTCTCTCCCTATACTTCGACCGACGATCGACGAGACTCTGCCGACGCCGACCCACCACCTCTCTACTCGAGGTACAGAAGGGATTTTCCAAAATCGAGTACAGAAGGGATTTTCAAAAAATGCATTTTTCGAGAATGCGCGCTTCGAAAATGCGCGTGTACATGGAAAACGTTAACGACGTGAAAGAAGAATACGGGCTAACAATAGAACACTAAATTGGGCTGGGTCTCATTTTTGGGTTGGTAGTTTTACTTTTGAACCGGTTCTTAGGCCAAAATTCAAAACCTGGAGTGGATTTAGGGAGAGATTGTTCAGTGACCCAAGCCCCTCCATGCGGGGTGATTGTGTCATCCCAAGTCAAAAAGTAGATTAAGGTGAGGTGATCGTGTTGTACTGTCATACTCAGAAGAATAGTAGTGAAATTCGAGTGTCGAATTTGCAAGGATAGATTAGCTAAATTGCTATATAATTTTGGTTGATTCCTTGACCAGCGGGCCAACCGCTTATATTTAGTTGAATATGATTTTATCTTTAGATCTCAAAAAGATTTTACCTATGTATGACATATTCATATTCAATTTTCACGAGGTAATAAACCAATATACATACATACGTACGTGGGGGCCCAACTATTAGCAGCAATTACGTACAGCTAATCATTAAATATTTATAAGCATTCCCTGAGTAATTCTATGAGTCACGAGCTCACTATTTATGCCTAATGTAGCTAGTGAATATGACTATATTTCAAAATCTCTTGGCTATGCCACTCAATGTTGTTGAACCCTAACATGGAAACATAATCAGGATTTACTACTTGAATTAAGAAAAGAAAAAGACATTCCTGTTAGTTTATGGCTTTATGCACACATTGACTATTTTCTAGGGACTCAATTTTATCGTTCGCTGACACATAGCCCGTTTAAAATTGAGGCAATGCCCTATATAGACGAACTCATAAGAGTTGATGATACATGAGAGGTATCAAATGTGAGACCTTAAAAGAAAAAATACACATCTTAATTACTTTACAAAGAAACAAAAAAGTATTATTTGCCTTATAACTATATGGATCTCTTTGTTTTTCTTGCAGGCAACTGAAGGGTGAACAATGGAGTTGGTGGGTTTAGATGATGTTGAAGTAGATGATACCGAGACTGTAGATAATATTGTGGAAGGTTTAGCAACACCAACAATTGGGATGTATTTTGAGACAATTGAAGAAGCACGGAAATACTACGAACGTTATGGTCAAGAAAATGGATTTTGGATTCGTATTCGGGCTTTAGGCAAAGGACGAAACCGGTCGAATGAAGTCACTAAGGTGCTATTTGTGTGTGGAAAAGAAGGAAAGTATGTTGCGAGAAATCAGCAGGAGGGTATTGCGGAGGTGAATGATGAGACAGTCGGAGAAGAGAAAGTGATGTCAAAAAAAAGAGTTAAAAGTTGTTCAACCGTTAAATGTGGATGCGAGGCTCATATGAGGATTATGCTTGACAAATGGACTTACAAATGGAAAGTAACAGGTTTCGATGAACGTCACAACCACCAACTAGTGACTCCATCTAAAAGGATGAAAATGAAGTCAAATCGAAACATGCCCAAAGCAGTTAAGGATTTGACTGAGGTATTTCATAAAGAAAATATAGGAGTTTCGAAAGTTCCTTCAATTTTTGGTGGGGAGTACATTGGCTTTGATAATAGAGACTGCTACAATCACTTGAGGAATGTGAGGCATAGAGACCAAGACTGCGGGGATGCACAATCAGTTCTTGACTACTTTAAGAACAAACAAGCACAGAATCCACAATTTTTTTATGCGATTCAATGTGATGAAAGTGGGAGGGCGGTTAATTTTTTTTGGGTGGATTCTCGATCTCGCATGGCGTATCATTATTTTGGAGATGTAGTCACATTTGACACAACATATCGAACAAATAAGTATGATATGCCTTTCGCACCATTTACGGGAGTAAACCATCACATGCAGTCGATACAGTTTGGATGTGCACTCTTACAAGACGAGACAGATGTGACGTTTGAATGGTTGTTTCGGACATGGCTTGACGCTATGGGAGGACGTCCTCCAACTTCTATCATCACTGACCAAGACTTGGGAATGAAAGGAGCTATTGCCACAGTCTTTCCCAACACCCGTCATCGTCTCTGTCTTTGGCATATTAAGAAGAAATTTGTTGAAAAGTTGTCACAAGTGTACTACAAGAGATCGAAATTCAAGAAGGATATGAAAAAATGTATTAAGAAGACATACAAGAAAGAGGACTTTGAAGGGAGATGGATGTTATTGATGAAGGAAAACGAGTTAGAAAGCAACAAATGGCTTCAAGGGTTGTTTGATATTCGTGAATCATGGGTACCCGTTTATAATCGTGGTACATTTTTTGCCGGTATGAATACTACCGGACGTAGTTAGGTGCTGGAACAAGTGTTGAAATTGAGTATTTGGAATGTCGGTGTCCGTGTCATGTCCGTTAACAAAGGTAGGTTTTAAAAAAAATTCGGCAAAGTCTCCCCTATTTTTGGTTGGTAACACTTGCTTCATTGGGTGCTGGAAAATTGAGTTTTAGAAGTGCTGAAATTGAGTATTTGGAATGCCGGTGTTCGTGTTGTGTCCGTTCACAAAGGTAGATTTTGAAAAAAATTCGGCAAAGTCTCCCCTATTGTTGGTTGGTAACACTTGCTTCATTAGGTGTTGGAAAATTGAGTTTTAGAAGTGTTGAAATTGAGTATTTGGAATGCCGGTGTCCGTGTCATGTCCTTTCACAAAGGTAGATTTTGAAAAAAATTCGGCAAAGTCTCTCCTATTTTTGGTCCTAACCTGACGTCTCGCGTCTCAGTCAGCACAGCAATAACAACAGGCACCACATCAGGTTATGCACAAGCCCACGATATGCATTTCTCATTCTAAATCGTCATTCACAGGCTACATTCACAACAACTAAATAATGGAAAAGTGAATAGAATAGAATTCATAGGCATATTGAACTAGTGAAGGATATGTACAAACGAGTAGAAGAACACCAGAAAATATGTACAAACTGAATTTTTATTGAAATTCTAATGTAATTACATCATCTGAGTATAAGTTACAAAATTCATCTCTCTAAACAAAATTCATCTCTCTAATGATGCATCATTCCCTCTTCCCGAAGGCATGAAACTTTTTTCAATTTGCAAAGAAATAGGAGCATCCAATTTTTCATGTATCTTCTTTTCATAATTGTATAGTTCACTTTTCTTGCTTCCCATAAAATCAATCAAATCCTTCATTGATATCTTTGCGTCATGAAGATTATCATCCGCAATGCATTTTCATCCCTTGACATCAATGAAGACAACAGCCAAGCGCATTGTCATAGAAATCACAATTATAGCGTTGAACGGTGGGATGAAATCACAATCCCTTTCGTCCTCCCTTGAATCCCGTTGCCTCCAATTACCATTTTTTGCAAAATTCTCTCATCCATCCCAGAAATGGAGACCAAAACATGATACTCCCCATCCCGTTCCGCGATTTCCGTTGAGTCAATCCCTAAAATTTTGGATCCCTTAAAAATCTGGTGAGATTCTATATACAAGTAAGCATACGTACGTACATATTTCTCTCTCTCTCTCTCTCTCTCTCTGGTCCTCCGAAGTTCTCCACTCATCCTCCACATACAGTTGCCGCCGTTTACTAGTCCTCCCTCCCGTGGGCGGCGATCCACTCATCCTCCTTCGACAATAGTCGCTGACATCCATCTTGCAGCCGCAGCGTGCTGAGTTGTTCTTCTGGCAAGCTTGGCCCTTAGACGATGTCGCCGGAGGGGTCTCGCCATTGCAGCTGATTTTCTCTTGTGGCTTACACCACGAAGGTGGCTCGGCCGCCAGGGTCTTTGACGAGTTCCGACGGAATTTGCGACGGCGGAGTGTGGTGGGTTCTTGTTGTCCTCAAATGATGTATATAGGCGTTGCGATCTCCCTCGTGAAGCTGTTTGGATGGAAACCGTAGAAACGTACAGATGGGAGCCATTGAAGGACAATGTTGAGTTTGGTAATTTAGCTTTCGATGGTATAATTTTGTAGGTAATAGGCTTAAAGCTTGATCTAATTTTCCACGACCTTCGAAATTATTTTAGAACAAGCAAATGGGCTTGATGGTTGGATCATGGTGTATTACGTACAAGTATCTGGTTTTAGTAGTTTTTTAATTCATGGTTGATTATTTACAGTGGTTACTATAAAATATGTTTGTTTTTTCATGACAAATCATTTGTAGAAGATGATCAATACTGCATGTATAATTGTTCATCGAAATCATGTTCGCATCATGGTGTATTACATATAAGCAGATGAGTTATTATAGTGGTTTTTGATCGTAATATTTGACAATCAAAAGTGGATTTGACCAAAGACAATACCCCGTGATGGGTTTCTGATAGTCAGAGGAGCAACAAGGGATATGGATTTTTTTGGAAGTTGGTTCCTATCAGTATATGAATCGTCATGAAATGTTGAAATGGACATGGTAATTTAACCATGAATCGTTAATCACGATAACCCGTTTTGATGGTAATTTAACCATATTTGAACCGTTTACCATGAAATATTTGTTCGAATCATGGGATATTTATCGTGTTCACGTTGTAATCGTCATGGTAATTTAACCATGTAATGTCATGGTAATTTAACAATTTAACCATGTAACGGTTTGAGTATGTCATCTTATTTCTTTTTTTTATTTATTTATGGTAATTTAGCTATGTTCCGTGTAATAAGATCAATGAAAAATATGATTTTTTGTTGTCCGATTGGCCAACTCGAAGAATGAAGAAAAAATGTAAAGATGTGGTCAACTTATCATGCAAAGATGGCCATTGCGGAAAAAGGATGGAGAAGGACTAAGACGAATGTAAAAATTTTAAAATGCAAAAAGACGGTTTATCAAGAAGGAAGGTAGAAATCATTGGGATTTGGTGATCTACACATTCGAAAATTTGAAATCATCCTATTGTTTCTCACTTAATTGGAGGATTGTGATATGAAACCGAATCCCTTTAATTTAGGAGTCGAGAAGATTTATCTAGGATTGTGGTATTCATTTGAATTCCTTTAATTTAGGAATCAAACAAGCAAAAGGGTAACAAGGGTATTTTACACACTAAGAGGATGAAAACATAAGCATGAAAAAAGGGCGGGATGAATTCTTACATGGTATGGATAAAGAGGATGGATATTTAAATATTCCATATGAAATCTGGATGGTTTCACAGTCGTGATACCAGCACCCATTGGTGAACCTGCGGACGGTGCACCCACGGCTACTAAATACCACGCCCGAAAAACCCAATTAAAACCATCACCACTCCAGGAACACTATTACCGGCGCAAGTCCGGCCACGGCGGCCATAAATGGCGTCCAAGCACCAGATCAACTAAACTAAAAAACTGGAAAAAACAAACCAACAGCAAAAGAAATACAGAGCAAGAACAAACGCATGCCGGGTGCAACATTGGGCCCCATCGTCACAACACAAATTTCTTTTAACAGAAGCTCAAACACCTACCACAAAATTACAGAAAAAAAATACCACAGATCCAAGTTCGAACCCTTCTGGCAAAGCTTCGAAAATAGATCTGATGCTCCCAGAAACCCAAAGAATTACCAACTCATTCCAACCATGGCTTGAGTAAACAGTGGACGACGACGGGGGCCGAGGATGGGGACGGAGGAAAAGGACAGGGTTGGAATTAGCTGGGCTGGTCTGAGGATAGAGGGGGATGGTTGCGGAGGTGGGTGTAGGCAGAGAGGGCGACCGAACGGCGGAGATGATGGAGGGATGGGCTACAAAGGGGTGGTGGGGATGGAGGGGAGGGCACGGGGAAGGGCTGGGAGTGGAGGGAAGAGGTTGCAGAGGACAGTAGCGGAGAAGACGGCCGGATGGCGGAGATGATGGTGGTAGATTTGAGGGGAGGAGAATAAGGGAAACAAAACAAACTAAAAGAAGAGGAAAAGGAGGTAAAGAAGAGAGGATAGAACCTCACGGAGGAGGTAGATAAACCCCACAGAGGGGGTAGGAGCTCTCAGATCTCAGCTCCCTCCCGCCGCCCGCAGCCATAGGAATACCCTAGGTTACAGAGCGTAGAGAGAGAGAGAGCATGTTCAATTGGTTTTTAGCAAGTGAAAGTGTGAAACCATATGATATCTCATCTCTTCTTCGATTGTCCTTTCTCAAGAGCAGTCTGGCAGCAAATTTGCAGCCTATGTGGTATATACATGTAAGGTGCAACATTAATCTTGGGATAATGAAATATGATACTCATAGGCAAATTCCAATTTGGCAAATCTTTCTGCAACATAATAAGGAAAATTGCTTGGGCAGCTATGATATAGTACTCTCTCCGTCCAATTTTCTTAGCCCATGATTCCATTTTTTGGTGTTCCAAAATGTATGTCCATTTTGTCTATATTTATTTATTTTGCTAAACAATATATATCAGTGGAGGTTAGAGGATAGTTGGTAAGTTAGGGCACAAGGGTTCCAAAGGCTGTCCATAGTCCTAAACTACAACGCCCCTTACGGACTCAAACCCGTAGCCTCCTACAAGGGAAACCAAGAAATACCATGGGTATGATTGAGTACATTTCTTATTTTGCC
The DNA here is from genome assembly GCA_019656295.1 of Rhododendron mucronatum var. ripense. NCBI lineage: Eukaryota > Viridiplantae > Streptophyta > Magnoliopsida > Ericales > Ericaceae > Rhododendron > Rhododendron mucronatum. Next base: position 228,002 of record BPLT01000291.1, read on the forward strand.
TTTTCTTTTTAAGTCACTATCAACATTGGAATAATATTTTGACATCTTACTAGATGTCAAATTGGGGGTATTTTGGAAAATCAAATTGTTTTTAGTTTGTAACGTTGATGTTCCATAAAAAGCTGGATTCCCCCAAAAGCCCAAAAATTATGGCAGGAAGGGACTGTTACATTTGGCAAGAGACATATCTCTATTGTTCTTGAGAATATTTGCTCTGATACTTGAATTAAGGGCTCTCAATCTACCCTTATGAACAGTCCCCTCATGGATATCCATTGTACAAAATCCAGATTAAAATATATATCTTTCACGACCTAGAAACCAAAGCATACCAAAAAATTGTTTACACCAAAAAATGTAACGAAAAATCCTCATGTGAAGGAACAGAAATAAACAATGTTCGATTTCCGTAAGTATCTATTCCCTCCCAAGTACTCTAAAATAGAGTAAATTATGTTTAACGAATGACAAAATAAATAAATAGAAAGAACATAAATGACTTCTAATACTCGTTGTTGGCTTTGGGCCTTTAGTGCTTGCATCAACGCCGTTCATATAATTAATTTCAAACATTTAGAACACAGATCCACAAATTAGTGATCGCTCGAAAAAGTTTGCATGTGATAGGAATTTCTGATTGAATAATAGTAATTCTAAATAATACTATATTCATCAATCATATTCCAGAAATAAATGGATTGAAGAAGGAATAGAAAAGCTTGTGGGGTGGTCGAGTCACGCGGATTGCACTCTTCTTAGGAATGATATACCTCATTCTCCCCCGTGTTGAATGGTACTCCTTTCTCAAGATACAACGATCTTCGAGTTTTTTTCTGTGCAGTGAAGCAATTACACAAACCAAAAGTAGCTTTGCATTACTGTTCATTTTGGTCCACAGGGGGTTTGGAGGCTGTCCATAGCCCTAAATCCCAAACCAGCCCTCGCGAGACTCGAACCATGCCTCCACTAAGGGCGATGTACCAACTAAGTTAACATACTAATACCCTCCGCTGATATATATAATATTGGTAAAAAATGAAAACCACAATCAAGTACAACAAAAAAAGAAAACCCATAATCGTAGGCAATTAGAAAGGAAAATTTAATTGTCAAACAATGAAGACACGAAGGATGAGATCTACAAAACTAGAGCCAATCACAATTGATTCCATTCAAGCAAAAGATTCAAACAGAAGAAACATGATAGGTGGAGTACGAAAATTTCTAACTAAGAAAACTGATACTTTTTTTTTTTTTGGGGGGGGGGGGGGGGGGGGGGGGGGGGGGGGGGTATGAGGGGGGGGGGGGGACTGGTTGAATTGACATCTCTACCTCTGTCCCATATTGCTCTTGTTTTTTGCCATGTCGTTCCCTTATTTATTTACTTGTGCAGGAGCACGGCGGTAGAGCGTGAAACTTGTCTTTGGTGTTATAAGTGTCCTGATGTTGACCGTGCCCGTTCGCGTGGCTATCGACATTGGGCTTTTTTACTCTCCCATTGCTGGCGTCTAGGGAGCCCACTAAGGCGGAAAAAGATCACTATAGCGAAATCTGGAGAGGATTGTGGGCGGTTTACATCATCAACACAGTCGTGAAGCTTTAAGGCTAAGAAGGAGGAGGTTCAGCTTATTGCTCCACTGAATGATAACTAGGGCAAGTGCCGCTGTTTTCCGCAACATGAAATGTCATCTCCAGATTTCGCTATAGTGATCTTTTTTCCGCCCTAGTGGGCTCACTAGACGCCAGCAAATGGGAGAGGATGAACAGCCCAATGTTGATAGTAGAGACGGCAATTCAAGCCGCCCCCCCCCCCCCCCCCCTACGTCAATCAGAGCGGTTTTAATTTCTGCGTATATGCAACATGATATTTATATAGGGGAGTCCCCGTCTTATAAGGACTACCTTATTTTAATAAAATGCGGACCTCCCTTTTCCGATAGAATTTCGATGATCCGAGCCACTCAATGTATTCAGAACGTGATTTTAAGAGTGCCTTCAAAAAATTAGCAGTAAAGAGACCGGAAATGGCTTCATCCGAACAGTTTTTGTTTGTTTTTCATCTAATGGTTCAAATAAAAACTGCTCAAATCAAGTCCTTCCCGGTCATTTTTTTTTTGCCGATTTCTCGCGAGTATCCTTAAAATCACATTCTGAATATATTGAGCGGCTAGGATTATTAAAATTCGATCGAGAAAAGGAGAAATGAGGAGGTCCGGATAATAAGGTCCTTATTTTAAGGTTCTTACCTGAAGATTTCTGTTATATAGGAATTATGATGTATAAATAGTTTGTTGGGGGGGTGAGATTTTATTATTGTGGAGAAAATTAAGGAGGCCGAGTCTCACAAGATTCCCACTAATCCCACGGTGTATAAAACGTCAACAACAAGCAACGTACCTATGCGGGCCATGCTATGCATGGGAGTTTAACATAGGTCTCTCGCTCTATCTCTCTCTGCGCTAGCGATTAGGGTTGAGATGCCGAACCTTCCGGACGAGATCGTCTCCCACATACTCTCTCGACTCCCCGTCGTCTCCCTCTGCAGATTCAGGTGCGTTTCCAAACCATGGCGATATCTAATCTCCCACCCTCATTTCATCCGAACACATCTCGCTAACAAAAAACACGAGCGTGTGATTTTTCGGCACGGTGACAACCTGTACTCCGAGGACTTCAAGTCGTTTCAATTTGGTGACGAATCAGTGCGAGCACCCTTGAAATTCCCAACCGAGGAAGACCTACATTTCTACAAAATCTACGGTTCGTGTGATGGCTTGTTGTTGATTGGCCTTTGGGTGCGCAACGATGAATGGGAATATATCAGTTACTATTTGGTTAACCCGTCTACTAGAGAATTTAGAAAATTACCGCCATCTCCTTCTGCAGTCAACGGCAACCCTTGGAAATGTTTTCGATGGTTAGGGTTTGGTTATGACTCACAAAGTTGTACGTATTTCTCATCACCAGGAGTCCGGTGATAAAGAAGCCAGGTTATATGACTTGAGGACCAGTTGTTGGAAAAAGATTGAGAACTCTCCTTGCGATCATTCAGGTGTTGGACACGTATCTGGGGTTCTTGTTAGAGGGGCACTCCACTGGATTGGGAGAACTAGTACGAGTAACGTTATTGTTGCACTTGATTTAGCAGATGAAAAATATCGTACCATTCCTACTTTGGATTGTATGGGCGATCAACTTGTTCTGGTAAGTGGTATGATCATAATCATGCAGATTTTTCGGTGATGAAAGAGTATGGTGTCGGTGAATCTTGGACTAAATTTACAGTCACTTATGATGGGTTTAATTATTATTGGAAACACTTGAGTTCATCAAGGGCTGACCGAGTTTTGTTCCAAGTACACAACAAAAAGTTTGTTCTCTTTGATCCGCAGGAAGGAAAATCCAAGGAGCTAGTGGTTCACGGCCCTTCCAGTTAGTTTTGCAGCAGGAACTTATGTGGAGAGCCTTGTTTCACCCAATAGGCATTGGCATTGCTAAGAATTACAACAAACGTACATCTAAATATGGACAGGTAATATGTATGAACTTAGCTTTATTTTTCATTTCTTCTAGATATGGACAGGTAATATATATATTCCTTGAGGGCAAATTCTTGGAAAAAAGATTGAGAACTCGCCTTATGATTCAAGCATTGGACATAAATCTGGGGTTCTTGTTAGTGGGGGCACTCCACTGGTTTGCTTAGAACTAGTACGAGTTATTGTTGCACTTGATTTAGCAGATGAAAAATTCGTACTGTGCCATCTATGGATTGTATGGTTGACGAACTTACTGTTCTTGGAGGGTGCCTTGTGTGTGGGTTAAGCGGCACAATGATTATCAAGCAGATGTGTATGTATTTTGCCTATTCATGCTGATTCTTCATGGTATTTTAAAATAGTGTTAAGTCCTTAAAATCATTTGTCAGCCCTTGATTCAATACTCCATAAGAATTCCTAAATCCCCCTTCTTCTTTTTCTTTTTCTTTTTTTCTTTTTTTTTTTTTGTGGCTGGATATATTGGGAGCCTTTGGGGCCTGTACATAAGAGATTTGGGCTTACGTTTGTTTATAATCTTGACAATCTCTAGTTGTCAAGGTTCTTCAATCACCAGTGATGGAGGGTGGAAGTGGCTTAGGAGAGGAATGGGGTGACATAGGGATCATTCACCATACCTGCATGTGTAATGCCAGACTTCTCAAGGAGGACTAGCCAAGAATGACAGATTACTCAATCGAGAGAGCTTGGGAGGCTATTAGAAGACCCATGATATCAAAAAAATGGCACCCCGTTGTTTGGTTCAGGAGACATGTCCCTAGATCATTCTTCATTCATTGGATCAGATGACCTTTCGACGTAAATGCTTGGATGTTTGTTAGATAACTTCAAAATTGTTGAGTTCTATTGGCGACACCATTAGTGCGTGGAGAGTTGTGAAGGCTAGCAGAGGCAACAGAGTTGGGTTGTTACCTCCTGCTATCCCGGGGCCTAGTCCTATGTCGTCTCTTAGTGTGTTTGGTGTTTCCCGTCTGTGGTGTATATCTTCTGCGTGTTTTGTGGTGTGGAGTTTTCTCCTATTTCTTACACAGTTGATGCATACACTTCACTGATAATGTGTTTTCTCCTTCCTACTACCAATTTATATTTCCATTGAATTAACCGACCATAGGGCTTTGTCCGACTAACTAAGCTGGGTAAGCGTTTGTGCAACTTAGTCGAGACATTGGAAAAGCTCCTTTTACGTTTTGTTTCCTGTGTGAAAGGTTTGTTTCTTCGTAAGTTAATTAGGTACCATATTGTGCTAGTTTGCAACTTAACCTTTCAACCTGGTGGCTTTCGATTCAACTTGGGGTGAAGCTGAACATTTCCTCTTAGATACTTCACTGATGAAATTTTACTCGTGCTGTTAGCTTTACTATTTTCATCACCTTTTCTTTTTAGTTTTGGTCCAATGGCAATGGCTGAGAGCTGATCGCTTTGCTCTTTCTAACTATGCAGACTAATGGGTAAAGTATTGAATCCGCTGCTCAGTTGTTCACTATATCGTTTTTCTTGAGGCATTTTTTTTTTGTGCTGTATTGTCGTTTGTTATGTAGGTCAGATGTTCGGAAACTTTCTCTGAAGGTAGTATAAGATGTATCAAAGAAATGTTAATGTTCTAATTGTTTCGTTTTCGTAGGTACATTCTGCAGAATGAGCTTTGGTGCCTGGAGTAAAATCTGCCTCCGGTTTGAAGTAACAAAATTATTGAACCGTTCTACCAAAACTGATTGCTCATCGAGAGAGAGAAAGAGACGGAGAGTATGGGTTGCAGCTGAATAGAAATGAAAAAGGAGAATAGTGCAAATGTTAGTTTGAATTTACTCTGTATAAGAATTTGTTTTAAAGTCGGTATCTCATATTTTGCTTTAACCGTTAATGGTCCTGGATATGGACGCCATCACCC
>BPLT01000292.1:0-15000 GCA_019656295.1 Rhododendron mucronatum var. ripense
AAGAAAGGGAGGCGTAGAAGAAAAGGGGAGAGAGGGAATTGATCTTAATCTTAGACAAGAAAATGAAGCATGATTAGAAAAGAGTTCAGTGATGAACCATGGGACTAAATCGACATGGGAGAGAATGGGCATGCCACAGATGAGAAAAATAGAGTAGGCTCCGAAGCGAGTTCTGGCTGCAAGGGCAAATGCCTTGTTATAAGGATCTTTTTCAGTGCCTGATTCTGAGTCTGACTCCGCCTTCGGGCGGTCTTCTCAAACGGCGAAGCCGACGCTACAGTCCCAGTCCGGAAAAGAAAAAGACGGCTAGCAAAGATCAGCTTTGAGATAGCCAGGTCATGCGATGGAACTCGTCTAGTAAGAAGGGCATATTTTTCTCATATAAGACTCATCTCATTGAAGACTCACAAGGGTTGGGCAAGCTCTTTCGAGGAGATCACCCAATGACTTGACTTGTGCTTCGCCCCTTTTAGGCATTTAAAGTCTTGAATCAGTGAAACTAGTAAGCTCGGGATAGCCAGATCCGGGATACAGAGGCCCTGTCCTGGGCCTGTCTTCTAAACCACCACCCTGACGGAACGGATCAGGGGACTCCGTACGAAACTTCCTTATATATCTCGAAGGATTTCCTACCAGCATTCCTCCTTTTTCACCGAAAGATGATACGAGGAGAAAGGCGGATCTTCTTGTTAAGACCTGTGGGAAGCAGATATAAATAGTATAGTAACCTGCCAAAAAGGATAGTTGTAAGAACTGAAACTGAATCATGTGCTTTTGCCAATTAGATGAAGCGGGTCCTCATTCATAAGATAGGGTAAAAGAGGGACCGACTCTAATCAATAGGTCAAATGGGATTAGAGCCTTGCTCCTTCTATTTCTAGATAGAGTAGAGTAGAGATAAATGGGAGTAACCCCGACGAGGAGAAGGACGAGCGAATGACATGATGTATGAAATTACCTTTGATTCAGGATTGAAAGGTTGCAGTTCCGGATGCCTAGATAGTAGAAGAGGACACAGTTAAAAAGGCCGGCATGATGGTAGTAGAGTAGTCCTCAACTTAAAATTCTCTCAAAAACGTCGTTTACGACAACGGGGAGCCGGCCATCTACTGGACAAAGGAGGAAATCAAACGATCTTGCTTGCATACCTCCTAGAATAGTTAGCAGTACCCAGTAGGAAGGGTAGAGGAAGCAAAGACAGATAAGAATGTGTTTTATATCTAGCCTTTCCTTCCAAACCGGAGATCCATCTCGATTGGATGCCAGAAGGGGGAATCAAGATCGGTAAGACCAGTACGATCTGTTGTCGTTTATGAACCAACCAAGGCCAGTTGTGTTATTGTTGTTCATTCCGAGCCTAAGTGGCTGTTTCTATCAATCAAAGTGGAAAGTCGAGAGTGAAGAGTCAATGCACAGAGAGTCGATGTCAATTGCATGGAGGTCTTTCTCATTATCAGAGGCTTTCAAGGGCAAAGTCAATGTTGAGGGTAGGTCAAACCATTAGTCATTAAAGTCCAGAGTCCGGGAACTTAAAGGCTTATAGGCCCGATACTGATGTTTTAGTAAAGCTAGTCAAGAAGTCAATCTTCTCTTCGATAGGGGGAGGTATCAATATTCATTACGAGCCTCTGTTCTAAGCTAAGGTCACGTACCTATCCTTCTTTTGAACCAATTTGATCGTTGTCGTTCGTTCAGAACTAGCAGGGCTGTGAATTTAAAACCAGGAGCCGGAAACTCATCAGTCGTTTAAGTAGGAATCGAAGTCAATGCAAGTTTAGTCCAAGGGGAGAACTCATTTCATCCTTAAGCTTGGAGGGATGTAAGTCATTTCAATCTAAAGATGTATAAGCCCGGCTGAGTCAGGAATGGGACAACCTTTGAGTCTCAGTTTTCCTTCTGTAATTATTCACCGGGACGTTGTGAGTCAATAGGACTTGCTCTTCGATCTGAGAGATCTGCCTTTCCTTTTACCCTTGCTCCCTCTCCTACTGGGACTGAAAGAGATGCTGCTGGTGCTGGTGGTGTGATAAACTGTGAGAATGGCTGGCTTTAGTTGGTCTTGCTCTTGTAGGTATTGTCCTGTAGGGTTCTTGCCCTGTAGAGTCTGCTGGTGGATCTATTGCGCCTCTAAACTATTGGTGCTCACCCGACTGCTTTCATTGATGGATCATCCGACTCAACATCTACGGAATCAACAGCATAATCAAAGTCTAATCAAAAGAAGATAGTGTTGCTTGGTGGTTCTGGTAATGGACTGGTCTAAGCTACCTTCTTAGTCCGTGCTCTAGCCGCCTTTATTAGTGGTGGTTATGGGTCTACTGGTTATGCTTACCTTGTGACTGGTGGGGTACGGTACTGGTGGATCAACAACTGACTCAACCGTATCTACTAGTTCAGTACCAGTCCCTTTCTTTATTGTAAAAAAAAGGCTATGCCGGTACTGATTTGCTACTCACCTGGTGCTTTGGCCTCCTCCACTACTGAGGTAACCCTGGAATAAGCTCTGAAGCGCTACTCGTGCTAGTTATTCCATAATGAAGGTACGAGTGCTAAAGAATCTGCCGCTAGCTCTACTAATGATGTTATAGGTTACGGATCTAGTACAATATGCCGCTACCCCTATGACGTAAGGCTTTGCAGCCAGCTCCGAAAACGGGTTCCAAACCTGCGCACCCTTTACTTTGACTAATAATATTAATAGTTGGCGCTTATTTCTCAAAGTAAAGAAACCTTTCAAGCCAAGCCTCCATTTGAGCGGCCTTACCCTCTTCCTAGGGGGCTGTAACTTGCTGTACCTTTTGGGGGTCTTCGTTGCAGCTTTGCTTGCTCTTTGGCTTGGCGCGCTACTATGCCGGAACTTTCCGGGTCTCGTCTTTAGCCTTACCAGAAAAGACACTTCCATCTTGTCGTTCAGCCCCCCTTTGTTCATTAGCTTAAATCCGGCGTTCATGCTTTGAATCCTGCTTATGTTACTTCCATGTTACCGTACTTCGGATTCAGGATTGCTTGATTCAATAGGAAAATTGTTGAGTAGCAGTGGCTGCTGAAAAACGTGAGTGCGAGGGACAAAGTAGCTCGACTGAAAGAAGAGGTTATGAAATATACTCGACCGTAGGGAGAGGGGGCTTTGGCGATACGGTATTCTGATCCGCCTTCGGGCTGCGAGGCTATTTCCCAACCTGCCCTAAGCTAGCTACTTGAGAAAGACCGCTTCTCGAAATAGCATAAGTGATCACTGAACCTTCTGGCTCTATCTTGCTATCCTGGACCGAGTGGCTTAAGGCTGGATTCCCTGGCTCCAGTTTCGGCTTATTCTATTTCGGTAGAGGTGGTAACCCCGCGCCCCTTCTTTTGTCAATCAGTTTCGTTTTTCAACTCCGATGCTAGCTTTCCCGATAGCTGCTTCCTCTGTCGAGTTAGCCAATTCTTCTTCGAACCCCGGGTCGAGTCGTTATCTGCTTCTGCCTTTCACTCTCCTGCGCCTCTCAGTCAAAATAAAAGAGTAAGATGAGAGATGAAGCTAGTTCCGGACAAAGAACAATTCCTACTAGTCCCTATCTCGAAGCAAGGGGAAGCGACTGGCCCAAAGCAACGAGGACAGAGAACTAGGGGCTTTCTTTCGATCTTTCAATGAAACCTTTCTTCCTTCCCTTAAAAAGGGGTGCCTATGGGGAATCTATCAGGCTTCACTCTACTATTTTTTCCGTAAAGGTAAGACCTACTGGCAAAGCATCTGGTTGAGAATCTGCTATTGGATAATGATTGTTAATCCGTCAAACAACCTATCTTCTTGAACAGGGCCTATTTCGTAATAATCAGGTGTTGCACATAAGGGCTTGCTCTGTGACCAGTCAGAACCTCTCTTTGTCACCAACCTCTTTTTCTAAGAAGAGTTTGTTATAGAAGGCTTGCTTGATCCTGATAGGAACGAACCAAAGTCTCGAACTGATGCTCCAAAGGCGGGAGTCCGGAGCATCGACGTCTAAAGTTCCAATGCGTGAGTCAAGCCAAATTTAGTCGAGAGGGGGAAAGCTAGGATTTGAGCCAAAGGAAAGAGATTTAGTCTCTGCCCATGTGCCTGTTCTTGTTGATGCAGAACAACTGCCGAGTAGTTGTCTCCGCTTCCAGATGCCGATGTTGTTGATGATCCTAGAAGTCTTCTCCTAGTCACCTTCCTCGCCGTAGGCACCAATAGCAATCAGGTCTGACTCCTAACTACTAAGAGTAAGGACGGAGATAGAGATTCAATACCACACCACTGGACTACTGATCCCGCAGCTTTGGTACCGTAGGAACATGGCACGAGGGCCACAATACGCCATTAGTCAAACCAAACTTCCAACTCCATTCTCTATCCTCCGAATCAATCTCCGACTGCCTTCTTGATCGACCGCTCCACCCCATTACCCTGCCAGCCCCTACCTTTAATTCGAATGCTCGACCCGGCCCTCGAACCACTCCTCTGATAACCTCTCCGCCTTCCCCTGCTCCCCAGTGACTCGATCGAGGGCTTCTTCTTATTGAAACAACTCCGATCGATCATCGAATCGCTAATCGTATAACCTTTGAAACGCTTTCATTGGAACTTCCTTTCCCGATCAATAGGCTGTTAGGGCTTTAGCCCAGGAAGCTGTTGTTCTCTTTGATTTAACCAAACAAAGCCGGTGGCTTACTTTCCTTTAGAGCTTACCTGCGGCCCTGGCTTGTTCTCTTTTAGAGCGTACGAACTGCAAAAGAAAGTCCTATCTCCAACGAAGAGGGAAGGGAACTGTTTTGCCTCAACTACTTTACCGTAACTTCACTAACGTTTAGTTTATCTGTACCGCTTTCATAACTTCAAAGGAGTGAAAGCCCAGAATAACGAGTGGACCATAGAGTGTAGCTTGACTTAAAAGCAAACGAAACAGGGAAGTTATCTCTCTCTGTTCACCGCACTAAAAGCTTCAACGGTTTCCTTAGCGTCAAAGGAGTCTGTATTGATAGGCGACTCCCTGGACGAGTAGTTCTTTGCGGCCGCCCCTCCCACGGAACAAGAACACTTTTTTCTACGACGAGACCAAAGCCGCTAGCCCCTCTGTTTTAAACTTGAACAGAGTCCCGGTACTCACTAACGGAACAAGAACGATTATGTGATCCGCCTGCTTGAACTTCACTTACAGCTGGAACGAAACATGTTGGTTTCATTAGCTGACAACAAAGAAAGGGATGATCACTATCCACTTTCAAGACTCACTTCTTTTATCCCCTTGACTCCACAGGGCCTTCGGAACTTCCACTTCGACTTGACAGCCAAAGGAACGCCGCCCCCTAAAGCTGGAACGGTAACTAGCGAAAGTCATTTTTCTAATGCTTACTATCCGCTTGAAGACGGAAAGCCTGGACCCCCTCACGAGTGCTAGCTAAACAGCCCAAAAGCCTACTGACTGGCTTGACTTCCGAACCGTACGCTTCCTTCTTGCGCCTAGAAGGTCAACCTCCGGAAAGACGGAACTAGAAGGATTGAGTTTATTGATCCCCCTTCACTTACGGAACTGTCCTTACTTGACTTCACTTTCACTTTATCTCTGCAATAGCCCAAGCGCCTTTACTGGAACTGGAAGGTTGGATATTCTCTTCGGCGACCAAGAACAGAACGGAAAGACGGAACCTAAAGCCCGAAAGACGACAGGAAAGATTATCTGCGACACTAGCCCTTAAGCCGCCCAAGAACAGAAAGAAAAACTATCTGATCTACATCCACGGAGTCACCGATGGAACGAAAGACAAGATAGAATGTCTGTATCTCCAAAGCCGCTTGACTTGCTTAGTAATGAAAGAGTGCGAGCTAATAGAAGGATTTGACTCTGATCAAAGCAACCAGAAGCAAGTGTAGATTCTTTCATTATGAAGATGTTTCTCGGTATTCACATTTTCTCGTACACAACAATGGAAGCACGAGTTTCTCTGACTTGTCTTTCTTCCCCAACTTGAAACTTCCTTAGTTGTTCAAGACCCCTGAGTTCGACAAGTACAATGGACAGGGGTGCCCATCTCGGAATCTACTGTGGAGAAATGTGCCAGTACGGCGATGATGAGAGGAATAAAAACCTGCAGTTTCTGAAGAGCCTCACCGGCCCAGCCCTTACATGGTTTTTCCAATTGGACCATAGAAAATCAAGACCTGGAGCGACCTCGCCAATGCTTTTCTGGCCCAGTATCGTTTTTAAAACCGAGATGGCACCAGACCGGTATGAGCTTCAGAGGACGCAGAAGAAGAGTAGCGAATCATTCAGAACGTATGCACAGAGATGGAGGAAAATAGCAGCTCAAGTCAAACCCCCTATGTTAGAGAAAGAAAGGAGTCACCACCTTTCTCAACACTCTGAAAGATCCCTATTATGCCCATATCATTGGGCACACCACATCCAGTTTTGCTGACCTGGTAATTGTTGGAGAACGTGTAGAAGATGGAATGAAATCCGGGCGTCTGGTGGACACTCTTCCTTATTCAACTACCAGCGCAGAAAGGAAGGTTACTACTACAGCTTACAGCTTACAGAAACGACTTCCTTACTCGCTTAAGTCAATCAGTTCTTACCTCTTTCAGTCCCAGGCCTACTGAACATGCCCCAATTCTCCCAAATCGTTATTGCCTAAAACAAGGCATCCACTCACTTTAGCCGAGCAAAGGCCCCAAAAGACATAGCATTTGGGCTCGAGGAAAACAACAAAAAAGGGGCACACGGGGAGCCTGAGATCGTGTCGCTTTAGGAGTGAAAAATCAAAAGATCAGAGCATGATTCCTTTTGTTGCTAAAACGGCGAAGCTAGCGCAGGTTGCTATAGTTCATAAACAACAAGAACTAATGCCACCGCGAAGAGAACAGAGGAAACTGAACGTAACGAATGGAAAGGGGGAAGAAAAGACTTCCAGTCTTAGTGAAAGTGAATAAGGCGTCGGACAAAGAAGGAGAAATTCCCACCGAGTTGCTCAATAGAAGAGCGAAAGGACCTACCATAAGGCCCGTTGAGAAAAGGGCAACAGGAAATAGGGAAGGGCAAGATCCACTGAGCCTCTGGAAGGAGTTGATTGGCACGAATTCTCGATGAACTCGCACCCAAGTGGACAACCCGAGGGAATGGGGAAGAAGTTCGAATAGGAAGGTGGGGCAATACTATTATCTTCCTGTTCTATCCGTCTCTGGCGGCAATGTCTGTCGTCCATCCCAAACACATCTTTCTCGAGAGGTTGGAACAACGAATGTTTTATCTACGGATAGGAGGTAGTTCGAATCGAAGCTTATATCACTTCTTTCAAGGGCGGGTCGGATGGAAGAACTGAACCCTGCCTGCCGATCGATCAGGGATTGAACCTCTTGACTCCTAGTCATGAATTTTTCTTCGTGTCCGTTCGGTCCATACGTATGGGTTTCGCCAGTATTAAGAACTGGAATCAGGGCTAGAGAGATAATTGCAACAAAGACAGGGATGATTGCTTCCATTATTGACCAGAAACTACATGCAAATTCTCATTGGATGATGGTTGTGGGCTAGACGAAGGCCTTTGCCTCCCTTAATCATGGTGGTTCAGGTAAGTGCATGGCGGTGTACGTGCTTAAGCGGGGGTTCCGACATTTGACGACCAAGGATTGATACTTAGTCTCTCTCTTCCCGGTGAACACCTTTCTTTCCCTTGCCTATTCATTTCCTTTGTTTATGGCCCCAAGCCTTTTCCCCTTCCTGGTCTTCCAGCTCCGGTTCCCGAGCATAGAATAAAGAGGCTGGGTCGGTTGATTTCATGAATAAGTAGAAAGCTTCCCCCGTTCCTCTACTGAAAGTTGCGATATGGTGCCCAAATCCAAGGGTTTCTTTTCTCATATGACCCCACTTAAACCTAACAGCATGGTTCATGAAATGAAATTTTGGATGGAAATACCAAGTTCCGGCGTGCTTTAGCTACACGGTCTGACTTCTGCGCCTTCGCTTGATGGATTGTTGACTTCTTACGACTAGTTGCTACAAGCACTAAACATTCAAACGTAGTTACTCTTAGTTGGTTTCCGAACTAAACGCACTGACCCTATCTATTCTATTATGTCCTTCTCTGTTGGATTCTCAAATCAGATTTGAAATTGCGTATATATAATAGTGACATGATTGATCGATCGTCAGTAGCCTACATCCGCAACACCTCTGGGGGCCGAGCCACTTAGTTAGGGCCTTCTCTTAGCCTGCCATGTCTTGGGGTGGACAGAACAGAATGTCTTAGCTATTTCTGTCAGCTACCGATGCTCGATTGCTTTATCGAATCAATCATCTCTTACGCTATTTCGATGGAATGCATCTTTCGGATAATCGGTTTCCCTCTGTTGTTCTACTCCTCGGTTTCATACTCCAACTGCATTAACCAAAGAAGCAATAGATAAAGAAAGCGATTGACTTCCTTTGGCGGTACTCCTTCTAGTGCTTCAATTTCCCCTAGGTATCATTCTTCTTTTGTCTTTTCGTCTTATCTATATGGATAGAGCAAGCTCAGGAGAAGGGCGGCAAGGAATAGATTAGCTGTCTCCTCTTGGATGTCTTTCCTTTGGGAGTGGTGGCTTCTATCGTTGAGCGTAAGATAGATAGGGATAAGGAAGGACAAGGTATGGAAGCAAGGAGAAAAAAGATGTTCTTACCTGTAGTATGGTAGCTATCCTAGTAGTTCCTATCCCAGTAAGGCGGCTAGGTTGTTATAGAGCTGCCGATCCTCTAGCAGCAGACGCAGACGTCAACTTCATTTGCTCTTGCCTTGTGTTAGCTCAGGCATGCTTCCTCTTGCGTCAGGGTTATAGACAGATAGGCTAGCTAAGCCTGGTATTCTATCTGTAGGCGGGGAAATAGAATTCTTTATTTATTTATTGAGAAATGCTCCTAGGGCCTCTTTCTCATGAGCAAGCGAGGGGGAGCTCCGTCTATAGCTAGAGGAGCTCGAGTAAGCGCAGGGCCTAAAGGAGGGTAAACAGGCTATAACTTTGCCTTTCAGGTGTAAAGAGTCAACAGAGATCTAATCTACCGGTGTTCCTCAGTAGCTCAGTGGGAGAGAAGGGATTTCAACCATTGGTTGAGTTGAATAAGAAAAGACCCGCAGAATCAGAAGAAGGTATTGACTCCAAAGGTTCTATGGATTCTCGATATCTCCTGCTAATTATTCATCTGGTGGCGAAGGGAGAATCCACCTGCTAAGCAGGAACTACCAAGCTTTCTATTCTAAGTCACTCGGGCAGAGAGCAATTCTTGGACAGATACACGCGCCTAGCTAGAAGAGGAATTACTCCATTTATGCCTTTAGGCAGGAAGAGAGCACTTGGGCTACCTCAAGAGCTACTAGGAGAGGGGAGGGCTGACCTTAGCCCAACCCTTCCTACAGGCAGGCGGGAATGGAGGGCCAGGCAAGCTAACAACCATATGGAGCTAACGGGGCACTCAAGAAATCATGCTTATTGACATAAAAAAACGAACCCCCTAGGGAAGACTGACTCGCAGACCGGATAGGCAACCCCGGAAAGCCAAATCCGGGTAACCGGGGCAGTGTCCTCACTTTAGGAAGAAATGCAAGACTTGGAGAGAAAAACCTAGCTACAGAGGCTGAGGGAAAGGCCGTAATAAAGTAGGGCGATTCTTCTTCCTGTACAGTTCCGTTTCCACATCCAGTTCAGGCTTTACTTCCTTCTCCGTCCACTAGTGCAGCTTCCAGCTCTATGTATGGTAGTCGCTTTAGTCGCTTGACTCGGTCTTCTGAATCCCTTCGCCGCCCTTCTGAGATAGAGATCCGCCTTGAAATTCCTCTTTTATATTAAGTCTTCTACTACTGAGTCTCAGACCGACAACCCCCGTGCTCATCGGAAAAGACTTTAAATGCCCTTCTCTGTCTCTCGACTATGGATTTTGAGGCTTGCCTGGATTTTTCTTTTGAAAGCCCCGGCCGCGTTTATGCCCTTACTTCTTTCTTGCTTTCATGGCTTGCTTGAGACCGGCTTTCTAGATGATGCTACCTAGCTCTCCAGGTCCCGTTTTTTTAGCATAAGCAAACAGCTGCTCGTCCAAATGCTTCCTATGTAATTGATGCCCTTTAATGGTAAGGTCACAGTTACTCGGGAAGAGACAGATACCTTGTGGGACAGCTTATGTTGTAGTAAGGAGTGGAGTGATCTCCAATCTACGCTCTAAACCATGTCAGTGCGAGCTTACCTTAGCGGATGCGAACCTGAGCTCCTTTACTTGACACACCCCGAAACAGAATAAAAGAAATCCCAACAAGAGCTCACTTGCTAGGACAATGCTAGTAGTATCTTTCCTACATACGTGTGAAAGTAGTCCCTCTTCTTATGTAGAGGAACTCAAGTACAGATATTTCTGGGTAAAGTAGAATACCATAGACCAGAGGGAGAAAAGACTGCCTACAGGTGGATATAGAAGGCACGTCTTCTCCTTCTGGAGCTAATGGGTACGCCAACATTCCCTACAATGTCCAATCGCTGCTCCTATCAACCCAATAATAAAAAGAGAGAAAGAGGGCGAGGGTGCAGCTAATTAGGGGAGCCTAGGCGAGGGACAGGATAGAGGACTTGCCTATTCAAAGTTCAAAGAAAGGGGATGAAAGCTGTAAATCGGGGCGTCGAGAGAAGGATTTGGAATGCAATCTTTAGAGTGCGTGCTGCCCAAGTAAACAAACCTTTAGAAGCTGCACCGGATAGCCATCCGTGTCGAGAGGAAGCAGTCGACCCGAGTAGTCATGATCCACTCACAAGCTATGAACTCAATTCTGCCCGATCCACTAGCTACAGTATCACTTAACTTGTATACATATTAACAACAGGGTGGGCCTTTGAAGGCATTGAACCCTCGATATCTGTATCTGCCATTCCCTTAATCCAGTCCTTTCAACCTTCACCTCGATCTCAAGAACCGGCATGGAATCTCTCTCCTGCAATCTTACCTGGTAACCAATCTCCTACTCAATCCCTTCAAGCTGTCAACTGCCATCCCTATATCTTCCATTCCGTCTCCTGAGCTTTCGAGCTTTATCTCCCAACCAGGCTCTCTTATATAGGTATTACAGGCAGTCTCTCCCTCTCTTCTGTCAATCAAAGTCCTCCTGCACAGGCCAAGCCTCATAAGAAAAAGAGTTCTCAGCAGCTTAGCTTCTGCGCAAAAGGTATGAGAATGGGGATCCTGAAGTCGGTCTACTTGGAGAACACTCTGGAAAGTTCGACTACTACGTCCTTTATCCGAGATATTCAAGCCTCGATCATCCTCCCATCGTGCCCACCGGATGGAGACGTCAACATGATAACGGCAATCGGTCAGACATCGATGGCAAATACAGCTACCAGTCCAGTGCCTCGAAGGACCAACATGTCTCAGAAAGGCCAAAATGGGGAATGCTCTAAAATCCCAGCTTCGGGGAGCAAGGTCAAAAGACAAAGAGGTTTGGAACCCTCTACGAACATTATCACTCAGGGAATGGCTCTCAGAGGCACGCCTGGAAGACCCACATGCATTTGAATTCCCAAGTGTGAACATGATAAATGGAGATGAGCAAAGGTCGACAGAAACGTCAGCCGCGAAAAGGAAGGCAACCTGTAGGAGGCATATTCCAGAAAAAGAAAAGAGTCAGGATAGGAGAAACCCGGGTCCATCAGATAGAATCAGATCTGGAACAACTGAAAGGCCAAATGAAAGAAAGACTCTTCTTGATAAAGAATGGGACCCGGTCAATCATCCCGTGTCAACTGCAGCTCGCAAGGATGACCTGGTCTATCTTCTGAGTTTTCATTCCCCGAATTCTGTAATGGTCTTTGTTCTTCTTTCATTGTATTCCTCCGTATTCCGCACCAACATTTGTGGGTCCTTGGCCACCACTAGTGGAAGAACCACCCCTAGAATAAGAATCAAAGCCCGGACTTGGAACCGCCTTGGCTTGCCCGGATCTCGAAAACTTCCTCTTTTCTTGCATTTCATGGTTTGCTTTCTTCACGCCACGTCCCGTTTTAGTGTTGATGCTTCAAGGAACAACAATATGTTCTTTTGAATGACTCTTGAATTGCACCTTTTCGACGTAGGTGCGACGAATCTTTCTACTTTGGGACGACTCCCATGCCTTTCTTGGTCAAACCAACCGCCTTCTTTCGTAATCTTTCCCAAGTTCCAAAGCGTGCTTCCTGTTCTGCGAGCTCAATCGTAGTAAGGGATTGCCAGGCCAGGAGTTGCAGTTGCCGCTCTAACTTCTATTGATAGGCCCTATGGGGCACTTTCTATGACCGAAATCAACCATTTTTCGTTCACGTCCCGTTCG
Organism: Rhododendron mucronatum var. ripense; assembly: GCA_019656295.1. NCBI lineage: Eukaryota > Viridiplantae > Streptophyta > Magnoliopsida > Ericales > Ericaceae > Rhododendron > Rhododendron mucronatum. The sequence goes on from BPLT01000292.1 coordinate 12,316, forward strand.
GTTTAGCAAATCAACTACGAATGCCCTCGCCACAGATGCCCGAACCGAAGCATTTCCTGGTCCTGTACTTTTGAGTCCGAAAGTTCCATTCCTGGCCTTGATGAGTCCGAAGTTTCCGTTCTGATAAGGTAATGAATTCCATTTAGGTTTGGCAAAGCCAAGTAGCAGGATACCTGTTCTTGAGTCATATCTGCTGTCTCGACTATACACACTATTTCCCATCCAATAAAATGTGACAATGAAGGCCAAGCTTCGCTAAACGAGACTCAAGAGATTCACCCTCTCCTCGCTTGCCTTCTATTATATTTCGATCGCCGCCCGCTTTTCTTTCTTCGAACTTCCCAGTGAAGTGGTCAACTTTCTCTCCAAAATGGGATCTTCCGAAGGATCAGTAATCTTTCTGAGCGAAAAATGGAATATTTCGTGATCTTTCGTATCGTGTGATATTTCGTTTAGAAAGTTGTCAAGCTTGCTTCAAAAGGCTAACTAATTCTTTCAGGTTACGTGAAACTGAAGCCAATCCTATAGGTAGCCAATGGGCTAGTATGGGCCACGAAGAAAGTAAGGTACTACCTGCTGGCACATCCGGTAGTTTCTGGTTTCTCGTTTAGGGAGCTGGCCATGCCCGAAGTCCTTACCTTAACATAAAGGGGCTTTGGAACCCAAGCATATTGAGCTCGACTACCACTTCATTCGCGAGCTTGTTCGCTTCATCATTGGTATGCCCGCGGCCCTCTTTCTTCTTGTTGTTGCGGGCGCTGGTGAAACCCTTTGTCACAGCAAAGGGGAGGTCTAAGACCACTAAGTTGACCAATTGACTGAACGCTTTCTCGTTCGTTGATCGATTCACGAAGAAAATCTCCTAAATAGAGGAGTGCCGTCTCCTACCCAGTTCGTACATCCGTCTCGTCCACCTCGGCCAACTCGTTCCGTCTTCGGTCTGTCTGTTGACTCCGTTTCGGGCTCTTCACTCTTTTCACAGAATTTCACTTGCTCTAGAGAAGGCTGGCTTGGATTTCTTCCCAAGTCCCACTCACTCTGAGGAGAAAAGGCCGTGGAGGCATAGCCAAATGGTAGTTTCTTAACTAAAGCGAAGGAGCCGCGCTAGCCTATTATGAGAAAGGGCCAAGCCCAATAACAACCTCTTCTGGTACCTCTTCTTTGTTACACAATCCGTTGTTGAATAAAATGTCCTGCTACCGAGTAGTACCGGCTCTAATCAACACTTCTCTTTATGTCATCGCTGGCGAGGGTCATTCGAAAGAGCCTACCCAAGGGCCTCTCCTTGACTTTGTCGATGGCTTGGGGATTGAGTTTGCTTGCTGCTTGCCCGGATGTTGGAGATCATGACCCGTTTAGCTGATTCAAATAATTCATGTAATAGATCGATCTAGTAATTTATGTCACTAAGTGGGCAGCTTTATTATAACATTAGAGAAGCAGAACATTCTGCAATAAAGTATGAATCTCATTCTCTTGCATGAGTGACAGAAGTGGATTCTTACAAGAGAGCAAATCTTCTTCATGATTCTTATTTTTATTGAATGAGGGGTTGGGGCGAACGAATGCTAGTATCGATGTATTGAGGTTTAAGCCCTGATATCTATTATTCCCATTGCCTTTGCCGTAGCTAGCCTGACCATTGCAAGAACTCTCCTTAGCTGCTGACTTAGGTCGAAGTGAAAGATTTGGATAGGCTATCATGGCCGTAGAAGAGATTGAAGACTTGTTACACCCAATCCGACGACTATTATGACTCTTCCCCTAGGTCTCACCCTGGACCTAGACCTAACAGCAGGAGCCCTGCCCGCGAGGATAGACGCATCGGGAACTCCAAGCCTTATAGCTTCCTTATAATAGGGTAACTTCCCATTCAAAAGGCTAGACTTTCGTGTAGTTTCTGATTTGATGTCACTGTTAAGATTTGATCTCGGATAAGACCCGGAAAAGACAAGAAAGAAAGAACACATAATCAGACTAAAAGGCAGCTAATTAGCCTATATAGTCTGACCAGTTTGATTAAAGGAGAGATTCGGATTAGAAGGGAGACTTCGCTCCAGTAACTACCTGACTTACCTAACCTTAGCAGCAGGAGATGCAGGAAGTCACTACTTAGCACTAGCAACAGCAGAACTAGCAGCAGGAGGTTCTATTTACACAGTTAGCTGCCCCTACTTTGGGATATTGCCTTAGCTAGGTTGGCTCCTAGGCTACAACAACTGTACAACAGGCGATGTTATCAGCGATGCCTCGCAGCATGGAATGTTATTTCTTCTTCCTCTGGGCTTTCCCCTGCTTTCCATTCTCAATCGCAATGTCGTCTTCGGCTTGCCTTTCTGGGATACATACCTTCCTTTCCGGGATACCTTTCTTGATTGCCCTTGGCTCTACTCTCGTAGTCGCCAATCGATAGCTACCCGATTTCACGGTCAAGTCGAAATGTCGTAAGAGATGACTGAAACCTCTAACCCAATGTAGTGAATAACTCGGCGACTCTCGGTGGGAGACGATCCCTGGAAACTGGCTTGTTGGGGCCTGCTCTGTTCCCTACTAATTGCGTAAGTAAACGAAAGTCGCTTTCGCGAGCTATATTTGAGATTCCTTAAGTCACTTTTTCTTGAATAAAAAAAAAAAGAGTCATGCTCTTTAAACGCCCTAAGAAATAGGCTTAAGTCATCGGTTCAA